>NEWO01000475.1:599511-610963 GCA_003013225.1 Phalaenopsis aphrodite
TATATATATAAACCAAGTAATATATAATATTAAAATACAAAATTTATAATTCTTACCTTGTAAGCTTGACTTAGATCAGCACACGCACGTATTATTCTTCTTCTCCCGTTGTCACCTTTGCACGAAAAAAAATTACATCAGGACTCCGCACGTAGAGTTATGTGCAGAGTCCAATGAAATCACGCCACAGGGGAATATTCCCGGTAACACATGTAACACATATGAATATTCCCCCCGTGTTATTCAAGTGTTATTGTATGTTATTCATGTGTTATTGTGTTCTGAGAATATTCCTGGTGTTATAATAACACAATAACACATCAATAACACTTGAATAACACACAGTAACACCTGAATAACAAAAGAGAAATATTCCCGTGTTACCGGACCGATTTTTTTTTTCACCTTCACGTGTGTGACGTGATTTTATTGGACTCCGCACATAATTCTACGTGCGGAGTCCTGATGTAATATTTTTTCCCTCTGCACAAGAGTACCCTCGACTTCACGATGCAACTCGATTGTTCTTCCCGCTGTTTTTTTTCTTCTTCCTACGTACAAGGGTTCGGCTTCGGCTCCATCCCGATTGAAGCTTGACTATGTTTCGAGAGTGTCTCGACACACATCTTCTTCTTCCTCTCCTCTGCTCGTCACCGAAGCATCCTCCTCCTCCGCTCGACAGAGACGCCGCCTCTGCCTTAATTTGCGTCTGTCGTCTCTTGCGCTCGTTGTTCGACTCACTAGGCAAGTCGACTCGCCTCCACCGACCCCCTACGCATCTATTTATATACGGAAATATCTCTTTGACTACGGGAACCTCTCACTCTTCGGTTTCTAACTGTTTTTTTCATCTTCTTTTCCTTGTTTCCTCTTTCCTCTCTATTTGATGTTTCGATTCTTCTCCCAGTAGATGAAACAAAATATTACATTGCTTGAGCCCATAAATACTTTCCTAAGTAGGCATATGCATTTCTTCCTTTTGAATAATATTCCTGGCATATTTTTTTATGAACACTGCCTCATTTTGATCATAAAAAAGAATGATATTACTAACATCCATTTGTAGCATGGAATAATCTTGATTGATGATCTCAATGATTATAAATGTGAGAATGAAGTTTTTTGACTGAATAAGAAGTTTCAAAATAATCTATCTCATAAATTTGTTTGAGACCTTTGGTAACTAGCTAAGTCGCGCTAATGAAACTAGATAATGAAAAATCATTGATTAGCTGATTAGCTTGATCCAAGTGGTATGGGCAACTTATTCCCATATTTTACCGATAATGAAGAGCATCCATCTCAACATGCATAGCTTATTTTCATAGAGGATTCTAGATATGCCTTTGCAATAGTCATTCACCTACTGTTTATTTGGCATTACAATCTCTATATAGTTCTCCGGACCTTTTTCTCCCTTTAGTTAGATTTTTGATGATCTACGGCACTACAACAACAACAACAATAACAAGCCTTTATCCCACAAAATGTGATCAGCTACATGAATCATTTTTCTCCATTGTGTCCTATTGAATGTCATGTTTTCATTTAATTCTATTTTTATTTTCATTACCTCTCTATTTTTATTACTCCGCTAAAAGAGACAAATTTGAAAGTTATGTTTTATTACTTAGGTGAGACAACTAAGGATAATTCCTCGAGTTTTAGTAGGACACAGCTTTGGAGGAAAAGGTAATGATAACCTACATTTTAGCATGCTAGTGGCTACGACTACGCGCATCGCAATTATTTTTTTTTAAAATTGTCAGGATAAAATAAACTATTATGTGCCTAATCTTGCTTACTTCCAGTTGCCTTAAGTATGGTAGACCAAGCTGCGAAGCCCCTTGCACGTCCTCTGAGGGTAATGATGTTCTCTGTACGATATCTTTTCCAGATTTAATGCCAAATCTTTCAAGTGACATCAGATGTTTACGAAAGCAATTTATCGGCATCAGGATTAATTAGCCTATTCATTTATTGTTCTTCTTGTTCGAAGGTTTGGATCCTTGATGCTACTCCCGGGAAGGTTCGTCCTGGCGGAGATGGTAAAGACCATCCTGCCGAATTAATTGCATTCTTGCAAAGACTTCCAAAAAAGGTAAATTGTCCATTTTGATTGAGCTCTTAGTTACTTACGTTATAATAGTTTTAGTTGTTATAATCTCTTAAAGTGGCTATAATTAGTTTCAATTTTTTATGGCAAGGTCTTTTTCCTGTTGCTTTCATATAAATAATTTTTCTTTAATGTTTTAGTTCCAGGTTTCTGTATTTATTTATTTGCTCGATCATCTTTTTATCATTTGCCAAAAAAATTGCCTAGACTTTTCCTATGGTTTGCTTGCTTTTTCTTCATGTTTTGAAGGCTTGAAATATTTTTAAATGATTGAGGGTTTTTATTTTATTTTGAAGTTTTTTCTCTGTCCATCTAGATATTCTCATTGTTACTTTTTCTGTACATTGTCTTGTTGGAGCAATATACTAAATATATCTTGTTTTCTTTAATTTGCTTAAAATTTGGTTTTGAGGAAGATATGCATCTACCCTAGAGTTCTAATTGAGGAGGTTCTCAAGCCCTCAAGTTTGTCACATGCCACATTGTTTTATAAGTTCATGTGGTTGCACCAATATGTCTTAATCTCTCTGGTTCAGTACATTGTCATTCTTTCAGTCTTAGTTCATATTTGATATGGTTGAATAAACTTGCTCAACTTTTATTATTTGGCGCTTGAGAAGAATTAGCCATATCAAGGAGTATTGGAGTGAATTGGGGATAGGTTAAGGTGTGGATTTAATACACATTATGCATGGAAGATGCCTCTTATATTATATTTGAAGGTTTTTTTCTCATCTAAATATAATATTCTGTCACGACCTAGCCCGATAGCTTTCAATTATCAAGGTTGGGACTGTTGGTAGGACTGAGAAAAACTATCAAACACTTTCATTTTATAATAAAACTGTCGTTTGGTTGAGTGAATTAGTGGTGTACTGTAATGCTTTTCATAGATTTGTGAGTATCATGTTTAGTTTGAAAATTTACAAATACAATGTAAATTTTTAATTGATTTGAACTTTATACCATAGTTCTTTTTGAATGAACTTAGAATTCGATCAATTTGGCCGAATTTGAATTACATCATTCATATAAAATGTTATAGGAAAATTGCCACACCCCGCCTCCTGCCTCCCACTAATGCCTGCCACACCCTGCCCTGTCGGCGTTGCCATCCTTTGTCGTTCGTCGCCTTCTTTACCCGCCACTGTCGTTGTGGCCCTCGCCAGCCGCCGTGGTCCTTTCCAGCCGTTGTTGCCCTTGCGAGCTATCGTCGCCGTCGTTGCCGCTCGCTTCTGTCTGTTGCCATCCGCAGCTGCCCTCTTCCCGTACCAGTCCGCTGTCACCGGTTGCCTCTGTCATCGTCGCCTTTGTGCGCTGTCTTTTGCCCAAGTAAATACATTGTTTTTAATCTACTTCAATCCAAAAAAAAAAAAATAGTCTTACGTTTATTTTACTGTAAACCAAACAACTCGAAAATTTTTCAAATACATTATAATCAATCATCTACAGATCTTTTACATTGCATTTTATTTTTAGCAAACCAAACGACAACAAAATTGAACTAAAACATAAAAAAACCATTCTATTTATAAATTTGAAGTTATAAATATGTTGTTATTTAGTTTGGGTTTAGTTTTTCTTGAGTTTTCTATTTGGATAGCCTCTGTTGTCCCCTTTTTCCCTTCTAAGGTTGTATCTGACAACGAGAAGTTACTTCCGAGGTGATGTGCATCTTCCTCTTTTCTCTGTGATGCCATCTTTCCTGCATCCCTCCCCTTCCCAGTTTCTCAGTCGCCAACCTCTCCAACCTTCTAGACAGACACCACAATCCCCTCTATCCTTCATTCCTAATTGATACTGCTGTCTTTGTCGCCTTCTTGTGCTGCCCAGCCTCGCTCCTCATTCTTGTTAGCCGACCACCCACTTGACAACCCCTCCTTTCCGTGATCCGAGCTTGTCGACACTAAAAAGTTGGGGGAGTTGCCCGTAAGAAGTTGTCGATCACCAGAATCAAAATCCCGTCGCCCGTTTCAGAATGACGCTTTTATTTACATATAAATTTAAATTTAGAAAAATATGAAATCAAACTGACCTCATAATCTTCACAATTTAAATGAAAGAGCGCTCTACCTCAAATATTGTATCTATCCCGAGGGATAAACACATGACTGAAGGATGAGACTCGATCAATAAACTAAGAAATATATGACGTTCGTTTGGTCTGCGAAATCATTTTATTTGCCGACAAATTCCCCTATTTAATATGAAAAATTAAATAGGATTTATCTTAAGCTGGGTTCAGAAAAGCTTTTTATAAGGGCAAGCCCCTATAGTTAATTACATTTTAGACAACCGTAGTCATCTAACAATACTCTTGATAAAAATCAGGAATAATTATCTTCAAGGAGGTAAAAAAGATAAGACTTTTCAACGAAATCGTACAAAGAGGTGTGCAAAGGAGAATGATTCAAACTTGAAACATTTATTGTAGAATCCAAAGGAAGAAAAATTAGGAGATGTCACAGATCCGAATTAGAATCTCGGTGACTTCCCAGTCTATCCTATGGTTTGATTTCAATTTAGAGAGGAAATTATTCAAGTGTTTTGTCCTGCCAATTTTATTTATTTAGGGTTTACACTTGTATGAAATGATCACAGAAATAACCCGAAAGATGTGAGGATTTAGGTCGTGATGGACGACAACCTCGGAATCCTAAAATAAGTTTGGACTTAGATTGCACAATAGAGCTGTACAATTGCCTAAAAGAAAAGTTGAGGATTTATGTCGCACCACGCAAACGACCTCGAAATCCTATGAATTGTTGTTTAATTTTATGGAAGGAATGGTTAAGCTGAGGAAGACATGTTCTGCTGTTGAAGATGATTGTGTTGCCCACCGCGCTAGCTCCAAGCTCCTTATCGTGATGAGTTTAAATTTTCTAGGGTGTCAGGTTATGATATCAAATCCAATGACCCTATAGTTGTAGTTTTTTAAACATTTTATAGGGAACATGTTAAAGTTGCACAGTCTATAGTATATCAGTAGAGTATGTAGCGCAGGATAAGTAGTAGAGTATGCAATAAAGAGAACAGTACAGCGTGCGGTGTAAAGGAGAAGTAAGAAGTACAGTAGGTGGGTGATTTGTAAGAAAGTAACATGCTGTAAACACAAAGTAAACCTGTATACCTGGGAGATCCGCAGTTCCTTAGGTGTAATTGATGCAATCAGATACAAGCAACAAAATTTGAGGAAACAAACTGAAATGCTTTATATAAACGAAGTAAAGAAACATCACCCATAAATCTCGAGAAAAATCGTCAAAAGACTCGCGACAAGGAAAATGTGAGGAGATCGACAAATCGATGAAAATCATAGAAAACACGGGAAAATCCCGAAAAGAGACCACGAGTGTTTTGTCCAAGAATCCCAAGAAAATATATGAAAAATTCTGAAAGGGGGGGACCGCAAGCACTCGGGTCGGGGAAGTATAAAGCTCGTCACTCAACTATATATTAGTACTCGATGGTCGTCGAAGGCTACTCGGTCACCCGGATGTATAAAACTCGCCACTCAACTAGAAGTATGTCCTATCGAACCTAACTCAGGAGGGTACTCCTTAGCCCAAACAGGTAATCAACAGGTGGACAACCAATGTTTAAAATGTATTTAAAATTTGTATTTTTAGCATGCACATAAGTTTCAAGCATACAAAAGGGTTGTATCAATTTTATTTGTAGCGAAAAAATATATTTTTGTTTTTAAAAAAAGGTGTATTCGTTCTTATCAAATTTGTTTTTTATCAATTTTGAAAAGTAGTTGTCCACGAGTTTATCGCACTGTCGGGCGTAGAACCACTAACAATCTAAGAAGGTTCGGGTCAACTCTCGCTAATCTTATGTCGGTGAATGATACCGTCATTCTACAGCTCACCGGGTTCCTGAATCAGATCCTGATAGGTTCCTAAATCAGATCCCAATGTCGTAGGATGACATATCATTCTGCTCTACACCGGTGTGCCTTTGTCATCACCGCCCTAAGCCCCAAAATAAAACCGAATTACTTGTGATCTTGCTTGATGGTTTCACGTATAGCAAAATGCTATATGTGAACGTTTATGCATCGTACATAAGCATCGAAAATCGAACAAAGAAGCAAGAAAAAAATGAACAAAAATCAGGTGAGAGAGAGGAGACACTGATCCACCTGAAACATCAGAAAGGAGGATGAATCAGCCCTTAAAACTCATGACGAAAAGACCTGAAAAAGAAGGCTCTAAGATCCTTGAATCAATCCGAAATGATATCATTTTCTCACATTTTATAAATGGATCAACCCAAGTCAATGTGACGGTCGCACACATGGCTCTACCACTAATTATATGCCCACACACGCCCGAGCCTGCACTCAAACGATATCACAACTTTAATGTCAAACTCCCGAAACATTTTTTATGAATTCAATTTAAATCAACCATATGCTCCCTTAAAAATGAACTTTCAAATTCCACAACTCGAACAAAAGGAAAGGAAAGCATCCCAGGGACGACAACCATTTTTACTTCCAAAATCATGCCAACATCAAAGTCATCCAATTCCAAATGTAATCAAAAGCTTCATATATTAAATAAGCATAAAAACATCCGGCTAAAACCACATAAATGCTCACAACCAAGCTCAATACAAAGAGATGAACAACAACTAAGGCTCTCGACCAAGGCAACCCATAAGGGAGGCAACTACTAAGACTCACGGTTCAAGGCAGCAAGGAACAACTGCTAAAGCCCACGACCAAAGGCAACCTAAGGAACAACAAGTAAGGCTCACAACTAAGGCATCCAAAGAGGAAAGGGGGACTGTTAAGGCTCACGACTGAGGCAACCAAAAGAACCATCAATGGCTACTATGCTCCATCGACATACATAAGAGGATAAATAAAATGATTATAATTTTTGGAATGACAAACTTGATTCATCAACAAAATTCAAGCTAATCAAGCCCAACAAGAAGAGTCAAACAATCCCGAATGACCCACCAACAGGCTCATGAGTAAGACCAAGAAAATGTCCGAACAAACTCTACCACAAGCTCTCAGCTAGGAGCCAGAGAAGCATAGAACAACCCCTCAACAAGCTCTCGGGTAAGGGTCAAAGCAAGCAAAACCGAGTCATTCAAAGCCAGTACAGAGCCCGAGCATAGATTAAAACCCAAGCTTTAACGGAAATTAAAATTTCAGCCACCTCAAGGTAAAACCGAGTCATTCAAAGCCAAAGAATAACTCACATGCCTTTGAAACATCAATTTATGGAGCCAATATATATCTTAAACAAGAACAACAACATAGAGAACACATTTGGACCACCAGCCTAACTATTCCAAACATGAAACATTTTCCAACAGATATTTGAGCAAAAGGATGTCTCATGAGGAGCTAAGCCAAGCCATCAAAATAAGTTACAGGTTTTTTCAAGTTAAATAAATTTTCTCATAACATGTATTTCGAGCAAGGAAAAGCCACAGAGCCAAAACCGAGCCCAGCAAAGGCCAAAAATCGTGTCATCCGGTGGCTAAAACAAATCCATCTCAACATGTGTTTCATATGAGAAGAATAAAATGAAGTAGAGAAGCATGCATAAACCTCAAAGTTAACATTTCAAGGCCTCCAAAAAAAAATTTTTTTTCTCAACCAATACTTGAACAAGAAAGAGCTGTGATAAATCAAACACCAAGCCTTCAAAATAAGTTCCGAGGGATTTCCAAAATAAATCTTTTCATACTCCATATAGATTTCGAACAAATGAGGCAACCATAGGAGCTAAAACCGAGCCCCACATGCGTGAAAGACCAAATAAACCTTCCAATGTTTCATGCTAGATAAGAATAAATGAAAAGCTTCATGATACATATCCTAACATGCTTGCAAGAGGAGCTAACATTGTCTCAAAGCCATGTTTCAACTCTCCTAATTGCTTCCAACAGAAATATGCTAGAATAAATAGAAACATGCCATAGCTTCACCACTTTAAGCAAGTAATCAAGTCTAACTCCTAGAACATGCTCACATTTCCATTTCTTGATGCTTGAGTACCAAATATTTCAAAAAAACATAAGTGTAATATCACGCAAGCATGTTGTATCCTCCACTACACTAAGCTAAGGGGCTCGGCAGAGAGAAAACCGAAGAAAGACAAAGCACAGAACGGGGAGAAATTTTCAAAGCACTCTTCCACTTCAATCATTCCTCTAACAGTAAGAGAAAACCAACCCAAGTACAACAGACTAAAGAAGTAAGTGAGAGAAGAAAATGACAGAGCCCCCCCCAGAGATTTTTGGCCCTTTGAAACGCACCAAACGAAAGCCTCATATAGATTAGAAAAGGAGAAGGAATGATTAAGAGATCACATATGGCTTGAGAGAGGCAGAGGATACGATCCGCAACAGAGAAGATCGAACTCAGAATGCAGAAGATAGGTTACGAGGGATGGGCGTCTGTGAGATTTGTCTCGCGTGCGAGAGGCGAACGCAGGAACGAATCCCCCCCAACGATATGAAGGAGCGATCCATGCAACCGAATGAGCCAATCTAGCGCCGAGGCAGGCCTACGAGTTTGAGAGAATGAGGCGGGGAGGGAGGAGATAGATTTAGGTTATAAATAATAATAATAATAATAATAATAATATTTTTTATTATTATAATTATACCTAAATTACACATCTTTCCCTAGACGTGTCGTCGGAATGAAACAAACGCCCCCAGGCAAAATCGACGTTCCGGACGCGTTGGCGCAGTCTGTTTCATCAACTGGAGTTGTTTAGGTAACCTCGTCAACGATCGAGACAAAAACGCATCGCGACCCGGACCGCGTCAAAAACTCGGCTGGAGCTCAATGAAACAGGACGGCGAAGAGTACGACGACGTCAGATAAATGCGTACGGTCAATCCTAAGACCAACAGTTCTATAGGGATGCTCCTTGAGTTTCTCCACAGTAGTCTTACCTATTAAGTAGTAGTGGTCAAAACAACCATGTGGAATTTCAAGTCGAGCGAAGAAAAGCTCAAAATTTCTAACGGGGAGGGCTCCTTTGCTAGTTTTTTAGGAGTAGTTGACAGCGAAGTCCTACGGCTAGACCCTAGGCTATTAAAGAGGAGAAAAACTACACCTCCGTCAAAAGTGAGCTCAACAGCTGTAAGTACCTAATCTCTCCACTTCCAGCCGCTGATTATTTCATCCCAGCAAACCGCCCCCCTTCTCTCCCTACAGTCACTACAACATTCTCCTACCTCTCCCGTTATTACCATCAGCCCGTCCAACCCTCACAACACTAGCGCCACCTTACAGTCTCCTGTATTGTCGCCCTCCTAATCCCTTTTCCAAGTTTCCATTGCATACCAGCCCGTTCCCTTCCAACCAACCACCACTCCTCCCATCCATCTCGCCATCCATCGGTCGTCTAATCTCGCCCTAGTTAGAGATTTGTGGTGTTGTATTTCCTTTCCTATTTTTGAGTCATGATTGTATCCTTGTTATTTTTTTTAGTAATAAAATCTATTTTTCTATTGTGGTTCGGGTTAATTCCGGTTTCAGAGAGTTTCGACATAGGGAAAACGCACGGGAAGGATTGAAGTTGGGAAACAAACAAGCACGAAGGCTTTGTCAGACTGGTCAAGAAGTAACAAAAGAAGCTTCAGCTCGTAGGGCTTTGGATGGAACGGCATAATGCTAGGGCAATTTCTTGTGAGGAAAGGGAGGAAGAACAGTGAAGGATGTGAGTGCTTGTGTCGTTTGCTTTGATCCCGAAGGATAAGTGGGGAGGGCTTTGGTTTTGCATGCAGCTTTCGAACTGGAGGAAGAAGACGAAGCGAAGAGATGCAAGGTGTCCTTTGCGGCTTGTTGTGATAAAAGACAAACGAAGAGGAAGAAGGCGTAGGCTTGAGTGCACAGAGAAAGGAATGGCGGGAGACGTGTGAGTGCTTCGAACGAGAGAAGTGATGGGAATGATGAGAGGACATAATAGGAGAAAGGTAGAAACTAGCTGGGTTCTGGCCAAAAAGAGGGGAAAACCTTGCTTTTCTGTTTTCGTTGCAGTTTGTAACTGGAATGGGGCGAACGGTTGTTGAAACGAAGCATGAGCACTCGTAGCGGGAGAAGGTAATGTTTTAATTAATTATTTTCTTTTTCCCCCTTTTTCTTCTCCCTTCTTATTTTTAATTTTACAGTCAACACTTATTACTCTGTTCTATATTTATGTTAAAAGATTCTGGTTGTTTAGCATGAATTGGGGTCTTATATCCTTTTTTCTGCACAAGGAAATTGTTAAGTGCATTCTCAACTAATTGTGATAGCTGCTCTAAAATTGTATTTTAATTCAATGGTGCTATCTTTTGGTTATGTTAGTTTTTCGTCTTTACAGATCTCTTCAAAGCAGGAAGTTGTGTCTGCTATCGTTCAACAGGGATTCTCTAGAGATGTTGCACAGGTAATTGAAAGCATACTCAATAATTGATGGTAACGAGTAATTATCCTATCTATATTCCCATCGAAGCAACAATACAGAATTTTTATGCTCTCTGGTTCTCTATCTTTAGGAAATTTCAATCTCTGTTTTTCATACTATTTTTGAGGGCCTTTTTCTTGAAGTAAACTATTACATAAATGATGAGAAAAGCCCCGGACTCTTAAGCGGTGGTCCTTTCAGTTCCAGAGTCTATAAAGTGTTAATTTTGTCCCCATACTTTTTTAAAATGGGCCGAAATTATCCCTACAGAGCACTATTTCAGTCCCAATTTAAGGAGTATGGGACTATTTTGACACTTTTATAGAGATTGGTACCATGTAAATGGTCGGATGACTATTTTGTCGCTTTACTTTTCTAACAATAAATCTTCACAATCATCACTATCATGTTTGTCAGTGCCAAAACCAGCCTAATATGAACTACTAAGGATTTTTATTCTGATTCCTTTTTCATCACTCACTCATTTCTAAGCCTGCATTGCTCGTGTTGAGTGATGGAGGTGGGAGGATGAAAAGGAGGAGATTAAGAGGAAAATTCTATGCATACAACTTAGATAAAGAAAGAACACTCACCTATGCCTCAAGTATCATTTCATTCATTTGATTATCCAATAATCTTTTGTTTATAAAAATACCATTACGAAATGTTAGAATTTTTCAGTGCAACTAATATTATTTATAGATTATAAAAGAAAAAAATGAAGGTTCATAAATTAAAATCTACCTATTTAGCTAACAAGTGTCTTTAAAGAAAAACGTCATACTAATTTAAAAGCACTTGTTAATAAAACAATTTAAGACCACTTGTTAATAAAATGATAACAACTATTTGAGAATTTCAACATGAAATAAAAAAATAACATAATATTAAAATTATTTGC
>NEWO01000476.1:2173-13001 GCA_003013225.1 Phalaenopsis aphrodite
TGGATTTTGAAGAATTGAAGGGCGTGCTATGTTGTAACCTCTCGTAGCGGCACTGCCTCTGCCCATTTAGAGAAGTAATCCATAGTAACAAGTATAAACCTGTGTCCTTTGGATGATGGAGGGTCTATCAGACATATTATGTTCGTGCCCCAACACTTGAATGACCACAAAGTAACGGTTGTGTGTAGCACATTTGGAGGTTGGTGCAAGACCACCCCATGCACTTGGCACTGATGACATTTTCTGGCGGTATCCATGCAGTCAGACATCAATGCTGGCCAATAATATCCGAGTCTCTTGATCTTCATTTTCATTTTTGGCCTGACTGGTGAGCGTCACACAATCCAATATGTACTTCTTTGACAATATTTTGAGCTTCGGCTTTGCTTAGGCATCGTAGCCACATCTTGTTGAACGATCTTCTGTAGAGGACATCACCAACCAAGGCGTATGACATAGCCCTTTTTTGTAATGTGATGTGTCTCAGACTTGTCTTATGACAACTTTCTAGCATGTAAAACTCTATTAATGGCTTGCACCAATCTTCGTTGATATCCACAACTGTAATCATTATTTCTTCTTTTTTGAGCTTGTGTAGAGTTTCGAGGTAGATTTGGGACAAACTTTTCTTCATTTTATTGTGATTTCAATGGAATACTCCCGGGGACATGCCAGTTCCTTAGCGAGTATTGCTAGAGCGTCGGCATAAGCATTATCTCCTCTAGGAATCCGGTAGAAAGTCAATTAGAGGATTTACTCCAGTAGCTTCATCGCGTATCGGTGATATTCTGCTAGTCTTGGTTTCAGAATTTTGTATTGTCCAGCGACTTGCTGGATGACGAGTTGAGAGTTACCGTAGATGTCAATGTTTGTTATTTCCATTAAGATTGCTAATTCCAACCGATGATTAAAGATTCATACTCTATTTCATTGTTGGTGCACGACTCTATCAGGTGGTATGAGAAGCTCAACATACCCTTATCTGGCGTGATAAAGATCAAACTGATCCCTGCTTTTCCTGGTATGACTGTGTCTGATCCTTTATCTTTTATGGCTGATGATGCACCGTCAAAGTACATCTCCCACCGTTGCGCATTAGAGAATTCCATTTATAACACTTGCTCATCTGGTTGTTTGTTGTTGAGAGGGCACATAGCTGGTAGTGGGTGTGTAACGAGAAAGTCTGTTAAAATTTGTCCCCTGATAGCATGGAGGGGAACAAAAGTTATATCGAATTGCAATAAGATCATCGACCATCTCGCTAGACGTCCGGAGAGTGCTGGCTGAGTCATCAAATATTGCAACGGATTACCTTTTGAAATTAAGTTAATTTTATAAGAGAGCTAGTAATGTCTAAGCTTTTGGGCGGCAAAAATTAACGCCAGACAATGCTTCTCAATAGGTGGATACCTTACTTCCGTTGGTATCAAACGACGACTCAATTAGTAGAGTGCATTTTCTTTACCCTCATCATTGACTTGGGCTAAGAGGGCTCCGATAGAGTAGTCTAAGGCTGCGGTATAAAGTATCAATGGTTTCCCTAAGATAAGGGTTGTTAAATTAGAAGGTGTCATTAAATATTGTTTAACGTCTTCGAAGGCCCACTAGTATTTCTCTTCTCAAATGAATTTGACATCCTTTTTAATTAATGTCAAGAAGGGCTAACACCTACCTGAGAGATTACAAATAAAGCATCTCATATATGTCAACTTTCCTTGGAAGAAACGTAGTTGTTTTAGGGTTTTAGCGGGAGGCATTTCTAAGATAGCTTTAATCTTATCTGGGTCGATCTCGATTCCCCGATGAAGGACAACAAATCCTAAGAACTTCCTAGAGGTAACGTTAAAGGCGCACTTTAATGGATTCATTTTAAGGTCATATCATCCTAAACGTTTGAACACAATCCTCAAACCACACAAATGGTCTATTTTTCGTTTTCTTTTGATGACCAAATCATCCACGTAGCATTCTACTTGATTTTGAATGAGGTCGTCAAAAATCTTCGTCACTGCACGTTGATATGTTGCTCCGGCGTGACCCAAATGACATCGTTGTGTAGCAGAAAATTCCGATCGGTGTCTTAAAGGCTGTAAGTGCTGCATCTTCGGGAGCCATCTTGATTTGTTTGTATCCCGATGATCCATCCATGAAGGAGTAAATTTCGTGTGTCGAAGCAATGTCCACCATCATCTCTAGTATTGTTAGTGGGAATTCATCTTTTGGACATGCTTTATTTAGATCTCTGAAGTCGACGCAAACACAGATTTGTCCATTTTTCTTCTTGACAGGTACAATATTGGCTAACCATGTGGGGTATTGCTCTTATTTTACAAAGTTAGCGCTATTAGTTTCTTCACCTCGGCGATGACTTGCTGCTCTATTTCGAGGCGCATTCTTCTTGGAGCTTGTTTTGCTGGGGTTATATTTTTATCTACCCAGAGCTTATGAACTGCAACCTCTACTGAAAGTTCTGAAATTTCATCATAGCTCAATACAAAGCAATCTTTAAACTATGTTAACTGTTTGATCAATTCTAAAGATTCTTCATCGTTGAGTAGAGAGCTTATAAATGTAGGTTGGGGTTGTTCTTCAGTCCCGTGGTTAATTTCTTTCAACTCATCAACCGTTGACTTGATTTCCTCCTCAAATTCTGGCAGAGCATCTTCTATTAGCTGATCAGCAGAGTCATCCTCTATATCGAGGCAATCCTCTTCTGATTCACTAGCAACAACCATACAAAATTTTGAATCATCGACTGGTCCGACTGTACCAAATCCGAGACCCTCTTTTGAGTTGGGAGTTCGACTTTTAACACTCCATAATTTTTCAAAAAGTTGTACTTTATCTTTTGGTATTTATTTTGGAAAATGTTCCAGTTGAATTAACTTTTGTACACAATGCAAAAAGTAACCAAAAAGTAATTCCATTAATTCATTAGAATCATCATCCAAATTTATATGATTTTCAAGATTAATAGAGATAGAAGCACGGTAAAATTTTATCAGCTTTGAACCAGCACTACATACTTCCTTGACCTCTAAACTCTCAACCTTTTGAGGGAGGATCGGAGCAAGGGTCATAGTATCCACATAGTGTTTATCCGATCATACATCGTCTCATATTCACTTTTCTCTGCATCTTCTAAGAATATCTCTTATTGAGGTTTCCTCTGTTTTCTCATCATTATTTCATCTTTGGAACTATCTTCTTCACCGACGTTGATGGTTGGCCTAGTCCGTTCAACGATTAAGTTGATTCTTGCTCGTCCACATCACCAGCCTCGACCTCAGGTGCACGAACTAAAAGAAACTCCACCAACTTGTTGCAAAAGAGTGGTGGAAGATCGCTGAAGTGGGGTTGAATGGCTCTACCATTGTACTTTTTCTGAATCTTTACTTTTGTTTGTCATAGTTTTAGGAGAGAAAACAGTTTTCTTTAGAGGCGTGTAGTAGGCAGCATCTTCATGAATACCCACTTCATGCACTGAAAACGGTTGTAGATCTCCTTTGATGCAATGTTCTTGTCCTTCTTTGTGGTACTTGATGCACTGGTGTAGAGAAGATGGAATCGTGTTGCCTTCATAAATCCACGAACGACCAAGTAGAGCGTTGAAAGAGTTCTTGGCATCGATGATATGAAACTTGACGGTTGTTGCTAGTTCTCCAACCTTCATAAACAATGTAATCAATCCAATGGCTCTTTCTCCCTTTTAGTTCAATTCTCTTAACATCATTTTATCGGTCGTAAGCTCTTGAGCTTTGATGTCCAAATAGGCCAATGTTCGTAGACTCATCAAGTTGAGTGATGCTCCAGGATCTACTAAAACTCTGGACAATACAAATCTGCCGATGTTAACTGAGATGTAGAATGGTCGGTTGTGGTCGGCGGTACCGAGCAGCAAACCTTCATTGGTGAAGGTCACGCCAGGCTATTCTTTCAATGAGCAAACTTCATCTGAGGATGTGCTAACCAACTGAGTTAAGAAAATCTCTAGGTCAAGCAAGACTGTAACCAGAGCTTCTCTCATCTCTTTTGACAGGATCAGAGCATCGTAGATGCTTAATCGGGCCAGCATTTTTCTAAGATGAGCTAACATGTTGTAATTCACTTTATGTGGTGCTCCAATTTTCACTTAGTTGTGTGGTTCTTCCACTAGTGGAGGTGGAGGTAATTCTTATCGAGTTACTATTTGTTTTTCCTTTATCCACTGGAGTTGTTCTCGGAGGTAACACTTCCCCGCTCCTTAAGTTTATTTCTATAATTTCTTCTTCTTGAGGTACTTTTGTTGAATTTTCTAGTGTTTCTTCTTTGTCGGAAAGATCTATGTTGATGGAAAGTGGTGTACCGTGGAGCTCGAGGGTTGGTTCCTCACTTTTAGTGCTGTCGTAGCTGTTATCGTTGATCTCTTCTTTGGTATTGTTAACGAGTTTGTTGGACTCAAGTACGATTTGAGGATCATTTTAGAAATTAAGATTGAGGCTAGATTGGTCATAATCAATTACTTCATCACTAGAAACCGTTAAAACGTAGCCAAAATCACGATCATTATATTCATAAGACCCGGGAAGGGCAGAAAGAAAATCATACAAAGTCAGGGGTTCAAGGATTTTCTTCCCCGAATCCGAGATAACCAATCTAGTAGAGGTAGCCCCTATCCTACCCTCCACGCTATCAATCTTCTCGATGGTATTCTTCTTTCTTTTTGTTTTTGATAATGACAGCTCTTGTAATGAAATCTTCATTTCGGGCTTGACAGGCTGAAGAATCTGAACAGAGTTTGTTTTGACGCGTTCTAGATTTGGTTCAATATTTTCTTAGATGATTTGCTCTAGATCGTACTCCATCCATCTTTTCCAGTGTATGCGGAAGATTGTTTCGATGAATTCTGGATTTGATTTAGGACCCTCTTGAGTTTGTCCCAAGTCGTATACCATCCCTCTTTTCCGTTATATGGATTAATCAGAGAGAGTGGTTCGACCAAAATCATATTTATAGAACCTTTTTCAGGTTCTTTTAAATATTCTATAGGGTTCATTATATTCCCTTCTTTAAGATTCTTTTCGAGCCAATCCTTAGAGATGAAGCATTATTCTATAATGTGTCTGAGCAATCGGTGATACGAGCAATAATTTGGTTGATCTTGCTTGTCAACTTCCTCGGGCTTCTTTGGCTCTGGTAGTCTAAACTCAGGTTTCTTCATCAGACTTTTGAACATTTTGGACACAACTTCATCTTTGAAAGAATACACCATTTTCTGTCGTTCCACCAGAGATATTCTCTTATTCTCTGTCTGAGGTGACCCTTCTTGAGGTGGTCGCTGGCCGAATTGGTTATTCTGTCTGACGAGGATTTTCTGCATATATCTTCATTGCTTATTTTCCTTTGTCTACTGTCGATATTATTCCTGATTTCTTCGCAAACACTCTGGTTGCCTTAAACTTCTCGTGTGAATCCATATGTTTGATTTCTTCTTGAAGACTGCTGACTTTACTGAGTAGCTTCTCGAAGGATTTGATGGTGAGTCCCTTGAGCATGAAAGCTACTGAGCCATGAATGTTTTTGAGTAAAATCTCAATTGTATGATGTTCCTGTAGCTGAGGTTCACACTTCATGCTAATGTTTCTCCACCTCAAGATGTAATCTACTAAAGTCTCGTTGGGTTTTTGCTTTTCCATCATGAGCTCTCCTATAGACACATGATATTGCGCTCCGACAAATCTTTTCATAAATAATTGTTCCAGTTTGACAAATGTCTTTACTGATCTGTTTGGAAAATCAGCATACCAATCGAAGGCGATCCCTGATAGGCTGCTGAAGAACAATTGAAAGAGTAAATTCTCGCTATTCCTTGTGTTGCCATAAATGGCTCGGAAGTGTGCTAGATGTTTTCTGGGATTTCCAGTCCCGTCAAATATTTTAAAGATTGGGGCCATACAACTTTGAATTCTTCTAGGTAAGGGCTACCCTTTAGAATCAATGCATCGCCCTTAGATTGGGTTAAGGCCTCCCAAACTTGTTCGACCATTTGCTTGAATTCTTACTCTGGTATGGCACCTGATGAAGAATCCTTCTTTTTTTGCTCATCTCTGCTTGTCGAGGCAACTTCTCTTCTTTCATCTGTAATGTGTATTATCTCTGGTTGGTTGATAACTGAAGAAGCTAGTTACGGTGCTTGTGATTGCCCTTAAATGGTGGTCATGGTGGTCATAGCTGCAGCCATCTCTTCTATCCTTCTCTCTAGCTGATTGACTTGTTCATCCCTTATGAGGATAGCTCAATGCAGCAGACGTAGAGGCTGAGCCTCACGCGCAAATGTAGTGGCTCTTGTTTCAATGACATGGACATCCATGAAATCCTCTTTAAGGTAGTCGTTATAGTCAAAATCTTCATCATTGTTGTCGATGAAAACTCCATGTTCCCGAGCTAACTCAAAAATCTTGGCAGTGAGCTTTTCAACTTTTTCTTCGATCACTGATTCTTTGATTGTTCTAAGAACTGGAGGACCTTGCTGAACCTCCTCCTCTTATTCTTCTATTTCACTGGCAATCGCTGTGATGATGGAAGATACTTCAAACCTTGGCTTGATTCCATGATCTTGCGCTGCAGGCTTACTGGACTGTATCGGTACAGCGACCTTGGGTATCCACACCTTTTTCTTTGACGATGATATCTCAGAACAGAGTGTCCTATTGGAATTATTGGGATGTCGAGGAGAAGTATGCTTCGTATGGTGCAGACCGACTATAGTACCTGGAAATTTCTTCTTCTTTTCCTTTAGAATTTTAGGAATGTCTTCGAAGTGGGTGATCGGTAGGATTCTTGGACCCAATCTTGACTTAACCGGTCGACGGTCTATGGTCCTGGTAACAGTAGAATCTGTGGTGACAATAGTAGTGTCAGCTCTGCTTTCAAGTAGAACCAGATGGGAATACGAGCAGGAAAATCTTCGGTCAACCTTTGAGGTCATTTAACAGACTTGATGTCTTTTAAAATTTCTTTCTTCATGCGAGGGGATATCACATGTCCGACTTAATTAAGTAGTTCACTGACTGAACAACCTTCTTTGGCGGCTAGCCTCTGAAAAATTGTACTGACTCGGGTGATAGGAGTATGCTTCTTTCTCTCCACACCTTGTCCATAAAGTGATGGTAATGCAATGACAATTTTTTGAATACTCTCGTATCCATCGGTTTTCATTAAAGGATGGAATCTACTTTCCTGCAGAAGTGGATATGTTTCTGGCAATTATAACTCCTCTTGGTGAGGCTTTTCCTTGACAAGTATTTCCTCAAGAGTCTGGGCTTTAGGGGCCCTCCGAACTTTCTTGCTATGATTTCTCATTTGAGTTCGGGTTAGTGGTGCAGTTCTTGAACTCAATCCAATTTTGAATACTGGTGGCGGGACAACCAATCCCTCAGTCAGATCTTCAATGATCATTACGTTTTTCCCCTTGGCAGCAGTGGGGACAACAGGCTTGGTAGGTGCCACGACGGAAATAGTAGTCTTAGCCTTCTTATAAGAAGGAAAGTCTTGAAGATAGTTCAGGTTGAATTTAGTAGACGGCTCCTGAATTTCCGGATCGGTGACTTTCATCACGACGAACGGAGCCTTCTCGAGGATAACCTCAAGGTCTTCAAATCCGGCTCTGAACTTAATGGTGGGAGCAACATTGCGTGATTTATGGCTTGTCGACAAGTTGCACGAAAAGGTCAGCATTGGGTAGGCCATTACAACAGCTTTAAAACAAAAAAGTTTTGGGGTTAGCTATATGGCCAAAACCTTGTAGTCTTTTAGTGCAAGCACTGAAAATTTATGGAGGTTGGTTTATACACCGAATAAATTTTAGTTTGCGGGGATTTTAAATTTTTTAGTAAAAAGGTAATTTAAAAGTAGAAAATTTTAATTAAGTTTGAAGTGCACAGAACACAACACAATTTGATTTAGTTTGTAAAATAACAAATCAGATTTGGAAGGGAGGTGTGAAGTGTTTACGACCCAATGCGAGACCCATTACTCAATACTCACATGGAACTAGTCCACTGACACACCTATTGGGGTCCGACCACATATGAAGATTTCAAAAGTCCTTAATGGCCTCCTGAACTCCTCTGTTCAAAGGTGATTGAACAGACAGTCCTGAAGTCCAAATAGTTGGTCGTACTTTCCAAAGACAGAAATGTGTAAAGTATGTCAACAGAAGAAGGATAATTTGATCCAAGAGAGACATGAACACATTACCGATCTATGAAGATAGCATTTTTCTGATTTAAATGAAAATATAAACTTATCCCCAGCGGAGTCGCCAGAAGTTGTTGGCACTATTTTGGTTGAGAGTTGCCCGTTAGAAGCTGTCAGTCACCGTAATCAAAATCCCGTCGCCTGCTTCGGAAGGACATTTTAATGTTTAAAAACATATGAAATTAAACTAACCTCAAATTTTTCATAGTTTAAAGGAAAGAGCATTGTACCTCAAACCTTGTATCTATCTAGAAGGATAAACACACGACTTGAAGATGAGACTCGATCAAATAAACTGAGAAATATATGACGTTCGTTTAGTCTGTGAAACCATTTTATTTGCCGACAATTTTCCCTATTTAATATGAAGAATTAAATAGGGTTTATATTAAGCTGGGTTCGGACAAGCTTCCTATAAGGGCAAGCCCCTATAGTTAATTACATCTTAAATGACTAAAGCCACCTAAGAAAACTTTCGATAAAAATCAGGAAATATTATCTTCAAGAAATTCAAAAGGATAGGACTGTTCAACGAGATTGGACGAAGAGGTGTGAAAAGGGATTGGTTCAAATTTGGAACATTTTGTTGTAGAGTCCAAAGAAAGAAGAACTAGTGGATGTCATAGATCCGGAGGAGAACCTTGGTGACTTCCCAATCTATCCTATGGTTTGGCTTCAGTTTTGAGGAGAAATTATTTAAGTGTTTCATCCTACAGATTTTATTAGTTAGGGCTTTCATTTGAGTGAAACGATCACACAAATAGCCTGGAAGATGTGAGAATTTAGGTCATGACGAACGATAACCTCGGAATCCTAAGACGAGTTAGGGCTTATATTGTACAACAAAGCTATACAAAGACCTATAGATAGGGTGAGGAATTATGTTGCACTAGGCAGAAAACCTCGAGATCCTATGGCTTGTTGTTTAATTCTAAGGAAGGAATGGTTTAGCCGGGGAAGACAGGTTTTGCTGTTGAAGATGGCCGCACTGCCCACCACGCTAGCTCTAAGCTCGTTGTCATGACGAGTTTGAGTTTTCTAGGGTGTCAAGTTATGATGTCAAATTAGGTTTCCCTATGGTTGAAGTTCTTTAGATTTTATGGGGGCATGTTAAAGTTGATTAGAGCGACACCAGTTAGAATCCTACGGTTCCCTCGTTCCGACACCACTATTTTCTATTAGATTCACTTAGTCCAAATGAATTTACTAAACTCAACTTAATCAGTTCCATAATTTCATTTTGACTGTGGGAAGCCTCATTAGCAACCGTAGGTTACCTCCTCCGAGGGATTCTTGATCATCTGATAGAGATGTCTTAATATAGTTGTAGTTGTTGTTTTTGTGTGATGTTTGTGATTAAATCTTGAGCTGTTTTATATTTTGAATGTTGTGGAGGTGATTTTTATCTTGGTTGATTTTAGTTTTGGTTTTGGTTTTGGTTTTAGTTTTGTGGCTATCCTGATAGTTTTAGTTTTCATGTAGGGTGACATCGTTGTTTAGCATGTAAGTTTGTGTTAATATCAAAAGTACAATATGAAAGTATAAGAAAAACGGCGTTGTAAACTGCAAAAGCGTACCTGACGAGTCTTCTAGTTCCACCACCTGAAACTTAAAATGCATGCCAGGGCATTTTATATGAAGCAGGAAAGTAAAGTTTGGGCGACCTACCTAAACCCTAAGTCATATCTTGATGGGTCCCTGTTAATTTGATTAAGGATGATTTTTGTTAAGCAAAACATATTAAGTTTAATAGACCTCTGAGGTATCCAATAGATCTGGAGAAAAAAGCAAGTCCATGCTTCCCTCTCACCGCCAGGTGAAGAGTCTCGAGCTCATTTAAACTTATTATGTTTCTTAATAAATCTATCCTATAAAAATACTTTTAATGCTCACTGAACATTGATGTTTCAATTATCCCTATGAGTAAGGCAATTATCGCTTGTGATTTAATTTGTAAATTATGTGGGTGAAAACCCTTAAAGAGGCAAGCTAGTGTTATCAACGACATTTAGCCAATTTTAATTTGGGCTTGTAGTGTTCTAAAGGTGTTTAATTTTAGCTATGTCCACTTTTTCTAATCCTTATTTAACCAAATTTGATTTAGCTTAGGTCACTACTATGCCCTTAGGATTTTTGTGGATATCTTAGTTATTCTTAAAGTTTTAAATGATGATGATTCATTTTTAAAACCTTTGAAAATCATTTGAACCTCAAATAAGGGGTATTAAATTAGTGAGTTATTAACTTCCAGAGTCATACCCCTAACTCTAAGGTTATTTAATTTAATGAACTTCCAAATTTTAATAATTTTAAGAAATTACAAATTTATCCTTTAATTAATAAAAGTGAGATTGGTTTCTACCAATTAATCTCCTTGTGTTTCAAGCATCCAAATAAATTAATTAAGATCAAATCTTACCCATTTTCCTTTCTGGAATCAAGCCTAAATGTTAATTAATGCTAAATTTCCAAAATTACACTTTTGCCCCTAAGCTCTATCACTTCATAATTTATCAAATTTAGTTCAAATGACTTTACAATTTTTATAATACCTTACTCATGGATCAATTAAGACATCATAGGAGAAAAG
>NEWO01000476.1:43556-84231 GCA_003013225.1 Phalaenopsis aphrodite
GTTGAGTAGTATTATGAATTGTATTGTAATGTGATTTTTCTTTCGCAATTTTAATTGTTTTGTTAGTATTGTGTTTGTGTTAGGAAATGTTGTGCTTATTTAATGTTTCAGTTTTATACTTATTTCAAAATTTCATTACCTAGAAATTCCTCTAATGATTTATATGTGTAGAAAGCTCCTAATATTACAGACCAGGGGATGTAAAAGTTTGAGAAGGCCTGACAAAGTTTCAGAATGATAAAAATGCCTACAATACTGAGGTATGATTTAAATTTATAGCTTTTCTTTCCACCTGTATTATTTCATATTTAAAAATTTAAGTTTGGGGGAAGGAAGAAAAAGATTAACTATTAGATGTCCTCTATTTCAGTATTTTCAAAAATTATTTATATGATTTCATATAGTGAATTTAATTCAGGTAACTATATTTTTGCAACTATTTAAATATTATGATAGATTTAAAGAAATATTTTGGTAATGAAAATTAATTTTTGTAACTTAAGATATTTAGTATAAGAGAATAAGATTATAGTTAACTATTTAAAGTAAAGGTAACTATATTCTGAAGTATTAAGAATCTGGAAATTCATTTGAGAAGAAAAGATTGGGGCTCAATGATGTAAAAACTATGAAATATTTATAAGATGAAGAAATGTTTTGAGTTTCAAATTTAGGAAAAAAAAGTGAAGTTCAAAATCATTAAAGGCTATCCAGATATAGTAATCCTCACTTGAAAAAGGAAAAAGAAAGAATTGAAAATAATCCCTGAAATGAAAAGAAAAATATATAGGATTGAAAGCAATCCAAATGAAAAAGAGAAAAGAAATAAAACAAAATTATGGAAGTGAAGAGAAGCTTGAGGATATGCCTAATAAAAAAATTTGTTTCACTAGACTTACCTAAAGGGAAAACATAAATACAATTCTGAACTTATATTTATGGAATTAGATCATTTACTAGTGGAGTTCTCATGAAGTTCCTATCTCTTGAATATTCTAAGTGACTTAATATTACAACCTATAGTCATTCTTGAAATAAATAAAAGACTAGAACTCTTAAAACTTGATGACTAGATAATCTGGTAGCTACAGAATTAATTCAATTACTTGATTTTTTTTCTGAAAATCTCACTATGATATTTATTTAAGTCAAACTTATAGTATTTCTGAATTAAAACTTTACTGCATTAGATCATAACCTTTATATAGTACTAAAATTACTTGAGGGCAAGTAATAGTTAAGTTTGGGGGATTTTGACCAAAGGAAAATATGTTGAGATTTTCATACCTATTTTATACTTTTTTAATGATATTGCACTTTAAAGAAAGGTATTTTGATGTTTAGTTGCAGGAATGATGAATTAGGGAAATTGGAGCAAAAAGATACCAAAATGAGCAAATTTGGAGCGAAAATGACCAAAATGTGAAGATTTGAACTAGGCAGCCGACGGCGCCCTCGACCCCACCGACGGCGAATTTTTTCCGAGACTACACGAAAAAATTCTCCAAAAGCCCGCCGACGGCGCCATCGACCCCGCCAACTGTGAGATAGACGGTTATGCCTACTCAAGCTTTGGATAAGACCAAATTTTGAAGGGATGCTTAGGCAACTCTTGGGAAAGCTCATCCAAAACTTTAAAAGAACATTTTGGCCAAAAATAGAAGTGTGCTAAAGGCCTTGGAGGTTACCATTAGTGTATAAAATTTCCAATAGAGTGTAAAAATTGTGAGGAATTCTTCGAGAGATTGTAAAAGTGGAGGGAAAGTGAGAGATTTCTTCCTCCTTGCTACTCCGAAGAGGAATTCTGTGTGCTGTAAAGAAAAGAAGATTCAGAGGAACTTCGAGGAGTGTTCTTGGAGAGAAAATAGAGATAAGTTATTTACTTATTGTAGTTTGTATGACTTTGATTTTATATATGAATTCCGAGTTTTGTTGTGTTTTCCCCATGAGTTCTGAGTAGTTTTCTTTGTCTCGAGATTTGTGAAATTGTGATTTAAATTGGTGAAGCCATGAAAAAGTTTAAGAAATTGTGATGATCTTTTCACTTCGATCTGGCCAATTGATTTGTTAAAATATGTTGTGTTTTATAACTAAAGTGAATGTTACTTCCAAGATTCAGGGAGGTCAAAGCTCTTGGAAGTTGGGTGCAAATAAATAGGAAAATATTATTATCGTGCGAAGAATTAGAGATTTTAGAGTGACAGACTAAAATCCCCAATTCGGTCCTATCGTTTGGGTGCTAATGTGTAGATGTTAGCCCTCAGGTGAGTCGACCCAACGACACCAGCCTGTTATTTATTTTATTTAGCATGTTTACATTGTGCAACTTGCTTGCCTTTTTTTCTTTCTTGGCTGGTGGTTTGTCTGGGTTCTTATGGAAATGTAACCTAGGCTCATTAAGGGCCTTAAAATATAATTTTTTTACAAAAAAATTTTAATATTAAAAGATTCATAATAAATCAATATTTTGGATTAAATTCTTTCATCTATTTAAAATTTGCACTTACTTTCCTGCATAGCCTTCATGCCCATTTTAAAATGAGTTGCATAGCATGACAATATTCCAAATCATCTCTAATAGGGCCTCAACATTTAAATTCAATTATAAATAACTGAATCATTTTGCATGTCTCGATTAAGAAGCTCCTGTACTCCTTCAATGATTAAGCCAAGCATAAATTTCTACTTAGAAGGTTGTCCAGAACAACAAGGGTGTTAGAGGCTCCCCCGACCCCAAATAGGGGTGTATGTCCTTTGTGAGGTGGTTCCAGTTAGGTAGTTGGACCCCTCTCCTCTTCTCCTTTCTAGAGGCATATTTTTCATTGAATTGATGAGTACAAGTCTCACCTTTACCCCATCGACTCCTTAGAGAGTGATAGGAAATGTTGAGGTCTCTTTCCTTTAGCCTTAGAACCGCCGAAGTCTCCTTAGAAGAAGGAATTCATGAATCACTGGCTAGGAATCCTTGGTCGGATTAGGTCAACTACATTCATGACCAGGTAGACATAGGATCTCCATAGCGTAGGTTGACAGATCAATTGTATCCTGACATTGCTACCTCTACCTAGTTAAGGATTCATCCTCTTTCCTATTGACACCTCCTTTTAGCCTTGTCACTCCTTTAAAAAATCGTTGATACCATCTTGTCACCATAAGTAGTCGATTAGGTGATTCACCTTCTACCCTATGTCAAGATATTGGAATTGAAAGCATCATGATTCTCCCATTCAAGATGATTAAAATTCTTTGGTTTCCAAAATAACTGAATTAGAAAAATGTAAGCATGATTCTTCTTATCGATAGTATTCTCGGGCATTCCCCAATGCGTAATTAATTAAATGAATAAGCTCCTTTGGGAGCTGCTCTTGAACCAAAATAAACATAAAAAATTGATTCTTTGGTTGTGGGTTGTTTTTAAAGTTTTTTCTTTACAAATATGTTTTCAAGGCATTTTCAATCCGAACTTGTCTTAGAAGCATGCTCTTAGGTTATTGCGTGCCTATTTTTGTTATATTTTATTTATTTTTTTCCCTCCTTCAAAGGAAATTTATTTGGAAATAAAATTATAAGATGATAACAAGACAAGCTGGCAACTCCAAAAAGCTCAACAAAAAGAGCAAAAAAACAATGGCGACTCCACTTGGGACGAGCATCTCTCTATATCCAGAGTCTTGCCTACAAAATTAATGATCTGGTTTCTTTTCTTGTGTCACTTTTTGTACCTTAAGAAACTTTTGGATTTTAATCCATATGTTAGTTGCTACAGTGAGCAGCTTGATTCCTTTTCGTCCCTTTCACACCCTCAATATGGCGGTTGATATGTTTCGTATGTAATCAGTGATGTTTTATAATTTGATTGTCTTCTTGACTTTCTTCAAATTTTTTATTTGTATCTCTTTGATTGAAATAAATGGATAGTCAAAGGTTGACAGGGATCTTGACCTCTTATGAGAGCAACACTGTTTCCTTTACCCCCTGTTTATTCTATGCTGAGCTAGAAACCATCACTTTTGGTTCCTTCAAGCATCCTGTACAAATTACAGTGGGTAGTCCTACACTCACTAAGGCTTTGGCCATGTGCCTCCCTCAAAAAAAGGAGAGCCAAGCACATGGTAATTTTGCTACCATTTTAGCTCACGCCAAAAGGCCAGTGTATCATAGTGATGCTCCGCACCGTCCCTCAGTCTTATCTAAACTCTAAGGTCGCCCATTTGTGTTTTCTAGGATTTCTACCCCTATGATGAACACTCCATCAAAAAGTTTTAGAGGCACCACCAAAGTGCCAACTTTTGTTGGATCCACTGTTGTCCTAGCTTCTTTTGTTCCTGGTCCATATGAGGCTTCTCCTACCCCTAAACTGGTAGGAGGGCATTGAGCACTAGAATTAAATTGCTACGTGGCTAGCAATAGAGCCTTCTACAGGTTCCGTCACTTGTTTTGGTTTCAGACTGGGATGAGGTTAAAATTCTGTTGGCTGAGAAGCAATTCTCTGTTCTGATGGGCTGTAGTGACCATGTCCTAGTTGGATTACTAGAAGGAACTCATCTCCTCGAGACATGGTCATCTAAAACCTGTAGTCAATGTTTCTTCCCCTGCTGCTTATCTTCTGACCAAAAAGATCGTAGGAGCCATCTCTTCTCTTTGTGGGATGGGACCTATTACTGAGGAAAAATTCCTTGCTGAGGTTTCTTAAAAGTCCAAGCAAGCCATGAAAGACTTTCCTTATAGTAGGAGACCGAGGTCAACTCTCCAGTGCACTACAAGGCCTGTATATTTTTCATTTGTCATGCAAGCGGTGGAGCCAACTGAGGCGTCCCATGGGACACTTGGTGTGGTGGCTGCAGTTGTTGCATCAAATGTCATACCTGTTACTTTTGAGAAAAATGTTGTAGCGCCATCTCTTGCTCCTCTAATAACCTTAGCTTATAGTAATAAAAGAAAATGATTTTGGAGTATTTTTTCCTCTTCTTTAAGAAAAAAAATTAAATGAATGTATCATAATCTAATCAAGAGAGATCTGGGGGTTACTCTCGTTGATACTTGTCTCATCTTTTAAAAAACAAATATGTAAGAAAGGATTATATCTGTCCTGTTCCAAACAGAAAGTAGTGGGTCAAAAAGACTCCCATCAATATTACTCTTATTGTTTTAGCTCTAATTGAGGATGTTGTTAAGGTCTTTCCAGAAAGAAACTTACCTTTAGATGATATTGCCTTTGTGTCTTTTCAAGTAAATATCGAGGTAGAGCTAGGGATGAATCCTAATGGTGATTTTGATGAAAATCTCTCAAATATTTAGTAAGTTATTCCCAACAGATAACCTTCTCAGTGAAGAGCTCCATGATTTTTAAATGGCCACTCACGACGTGATGGAAATAACCATTAGAGGAAGAGCTTTCTTTGGTGGGAATCCCGCCCGTCATCCCGATGAGCCAAATTATCACAAGTCCACTGGGATTCAAGATGACGATTCGATAGATCGTGAACGAGGTTATCTCTTTTTTTCAAGATCAAATTGCTCTTTTAACTGTCTGCATCACATCTGTAGAGGTCAATAAGGTTGGGTCTGATGTAGTCTCTCCTGTTACAAAGGTTGAGGCACGTCTTGATACGCTTGTTAAACCCCCTGCGCCTGCAAGGCATGTCCATGCATCATTTTCTAATGTCATTTTGCTGGAACTTGCCACTTCTAATTCTCATTTGCAGTCCTTAATGGATGCAAAGATTAGAGCCTTGGCAGCCCAACAGAGCAAAAATACCATAAGGAAAGGTCGATCATATCTTAAGGCTTACGGGTTCATTTTGTTTCCTCAAGGTTTTGTCCCTCCACAATTCAAACAATTCACTAGGTATGAAAATCCCCGACAGTATATCACCGATTCCAAGCGCTTTGGTACAACATCAATGACTACGATGCCTTGCTACTTCTTTTCTTCGTCACTAGTTTGTCAATGTTTGTGTTTGAATGGTGTTGATTTACCAAATGACACCTTTAGAACATTCTCTAAACTACATGATACATTCATAAAGTGTTTTGTTGGGTCACACCACCGTATTACCATGAATGACTTGATGTTAGCCCAACAGAGGTCTGGAGAGTCATTGATAGACTTTGTTATTCATTGGTGAAATTTGAGCATGTAATGCAAACCCCAACTTTAAGAGCAACATGTTTTTCTTATGGGCAAGATCAAAGGCCCAATTTAAATCTTGTTAAAGATGACTATTGTCAAAACTTTCAAGAATTTGAAAGAAAAAGTGGATAGCCTGTAAGATACAAGGGCCCTAACCCTTAAAAAAACGGCAGAAGAGAGCTTGGCACTAACGATTATTCAATAGCAAGCTAAACAAGTCTATCATGTCAACAGAGCCTGCTCCTCTACCTTCAGAGAAGTAGAAAACCCAAATACTTGAACAAAAGAAATAAAAAACTTACCCCATAAAAGGGATTGCGAAAATAATAAATTCAAAAAACTCATTAAATAAGGTATGCAGTTGCCTCCACAAATGAGGCCAAATGTGGAGAGGTTGTAGGAACCCAATTTTTTCCCATATTATCAGCATTTGTGGCATACTCTCTAAGACTTTCAAATTTAAAAATTAGCTCGAAATGCCATGCAAAACCAGGTAGATTGAAATCCACAAATAGTTCTTGGTGAAGCCTCTTGGATAAGGATCAACCAAAGCCATTGAAACCACTCTAATCATGTTGATTACCGATTCAGAGGCAAGTGATATTTATTTCTTTCTACTTATGATGAATTTAAAAGTGCAAGATGGGGTAATGTCCCTCCTGATACATTTTGTATATAATGTATTTAATAAGAAATATAAAACTATCAATATAATTCCCAAACAACAATTTAAAAGGTTGAAAAAATGATGCAGTCCCGTAAAAGAAGAAATTCATAAAAAACCAACCTGATATTATCAAATTGGCAGACTAGTTTTCACCAACATTAGTGTTGACTAATTTAATTCTGTTGTTTTATCCCACTTAATTTTCACCTTCTCAATATCGATTTTCGGTTTATACTTTCTCGCATGTGTAATGTGTTACGGAGAGGATTACTTTAAAAAATCCAAAATAAAAACAAAATTTCTTTTAAAAATCATCTAAATACTTTCCAGCAATGCAGCCCGAAACATTATATTGATACTCCTAAAAATCACTCCCCTTCAGCTAAAATAAAACTAGAAAAATCGCATTGCCCTACTACGTCTAATTCCGATAAAATAGTGTCATGCAAGCTCTAAAGAAAATGACCAACTAATTTATATACTAAAAACCATACTGTAAATTTCAGAAAAGAACCAAACAAGATGATAATTTAACGCACAGGATATGAGACTACAAAATATCCTATTACATTTTGTGTGGAGGCGTATCAGTTTTCAACTATAAATTGCTATTTAAACCATTCCATCTCACTAACAAAGCATATGACGAGCAATAAAAGCAAAACTTTAGAACAAATCGGGTCAAGTAGTTTTCAAACAGAATGAATTTTCTTCTGCATCGAAGGATGTAGCTGCAATTTAAAAAATCGCGCAGTACATCCACTTGAACAGAACTCTGAAATAATTTACAATTTCTGTCTTCGAAACAGCTGAGTTTCTGCGTTTCTGCAGAGCTGGGATTTGATTCTTAAATACTTGCTAGCCTGCGATTTTGTTTGAACTGTTTCAAGAAAAGAGAATAGCAGAACCTGCATAGCCAAAAATAAAAAAATAAAAAATATATGAATTTCATTAAAAAGGAACAAAACCCAAAAAAACTTAAGTGCAGTGATCATCTTCACCAGCTAGATGATAGAAATATTGGACCGACCTGTGTAAATTACGTTCAATGGATGAATGTTTTTAATGGCGTCCCCTCTGATACAAAGAATAGCCAACAAGGGCTGATAAAACGAAGGTCCACAAAACCTGAAATTTTGATAGAACAGTGTTTTATATTTCCAAATCTGATGCACAAATATTGAGGTTACTAGTAGTATATGATGAAAAAAGAAATGTAGCAGTGGAGATTACCAAATCAATCGTATACCATCTCTCTAGTTTCTTTATCCTATATTGCAGGTCTTCAATGGCACTATCCACGGGCAGAATTTCTCTACTTGGTGAAGACTCTATGCTGAAGCTCCCTCCCTGACTAGTGTTCTTTAAAGAGTTATTAAGAACAACCAAAATTATGTACATCCAATGAAAGAAATTCGTTAAAATTGTAAAGGAAGCATTACAGAAATCATAGACAACCTGGAAAAACCTTTTCAAAATTCGAATTAAGGGGTATGAAAAATAAACAAGTGAATATTTTTCAGCAAAGATGAAGTAGGTGCATACTTGAGCATATTGACGTTGAAAATTAATTCATTATTCAGTTTAATAAACAAGAACAAGCAATGGAAATAGTTTCTGGTGGCATATCCAATGACACACAGATGCAACTAATGAAGTCATTTCATTCAGATCCCAAGTTATGAAAGTTGAAATAGATGATGAAAAGACCAATTTATAAGCTTATTCAGAAATTATGGTTGATGTGCCGTCGTTTATCTTATTCTCTTTTCTATTATTTTATTTGTTAACATTATTGTTATGAGAGGCCACTCTCACATTTGCTTTACCCTATTCAATAATCATCCTTCCTCTTCCTTTCTTTGTACTTTAGAATGCTGTATAAGCTTATAGAGTGAGGCCAACTGACAGTGCTAGCTTTCCACAGCAAGTCATATAGGGCTTATCACAAATCTTCATAAACATCAGCAGCAGCAGAGTTATATAGTTCTTGAGATTTTTCCGATTATAATTGGTTGAAATTCATTATTGTCACCTGATTTAAAAAAAGTTTATCATATGAACTTACCTTTGTGCTTAAATTTTATTCATTTACTGACTGCTAACCTATTGTCCGCCATAAGAACCTTAAGATACAGGCTGAAGACTGCCACTGAAAGGTTTTTAGTTCCATTAAAGTGTGTAATCTATAAAAGAGATAATTTGCTGATTAAACAAATAGGAACTTTTCTTTCAGAATTTATAGTAGCAGAATACCACAGGCACATGTATAATTGAAATCAAGACCAGCAGAAGAATGCAGCCCAGGAATTAAACCATATGCCAACAAAGAAATCAGTACGTTAATTAAACTACTGCTAGTAATAATTATCCTAGGAAATATATGGCGGTTGGCGGATATCCTCCAAAGTTGTTAGGCAATATCATTATGAACTGCAACTATATGTATGCACTTTAAAGAGCAAAAATAATAGTTCTAAAATATCACCGACATGGGATTGAATAAATTCCACAAGTTCTTGAAGCCTAGCAGCTTGTTGACAATGAATTCCGTTGGAGCTACTTTCAGAAGATGGTAGGCTTTCTAGGATAATTTGAAGAAATGTCTACAGAAAAAAAGGCATTTAGTTAACACATCAATCAAATAAATCATCCAAAGATAAATATATTCACATTTATAAAGAGAGAATGTTACAGAAGATTACTTTTGTGGTGTATGAACCATCCAAACCAAGAATGGTGGCAGCAGCCATCACAACTTCTTTATTTGCTCCTTTAATTTGGAGATAGGGGCTTTGTGCAGCTTGCAAGTGATCAACCTCAACAAGGATCTGAACATGTAGTCGAATGAGGAAAGGTCATTATAATGTTATGGTTGTCAATAGAACCAAGTAACACATGGAACCTAGAGTACATTTCGATGAAAAATACGTAAAGCGTAATAGGATACAACATTAAATAAATTAGAAAACACAGAATAAGATGATTCTGTCTGGAAACAAAAGAATTTAGAACACGAATAGACAACAACACAGAAAAACAGCTTGCAGAACACAAACTATTAGACATTACTTGCAAGCAAAATTGTATTTATCAAGACAATTCATTAGCCCTACCATCTCTTCTAGTTTGAAGAAAAACTAATTAAGTACATAATATATAAATAATGTTATTAAATAATAAGGTTGATCAAAGAACAAATAAGATGAATAAATATGTTATCTGTATGAGTATATGTGCTCAATTAAAGGACATGGAAACGAAAAAGACAAACTAGTAATCAAAAGTCAAGGTCACGTTTCGGATCTATAGAAAAAATATTATTTTATTCTAAACCAAAAATAAGATAATACTAATATTTACTGAAATAAATTGATTTTATAGTTTGATCAAGATTTGTCTATTTTATTGATGTATTGGGCAAATTAAAATGTCGTAGACTGATTAAATATATTTATTATATAAATTAGTTATTACATGAATATATTAAATGAGAAGAAAAAAGTGAATGAAATGAACTCTATCAATATCTTGCATGTGCATATTGAGTAAAGGAGTTCATCCTCCTATGGTGATAGTTAGAGATGCTAAAATATCCGTGCATGTAAATTGAAAAATTACATTGATACTGAAGTACTTTCGAAGGTACATTTTAAACGATGATTTTGTGAAGCTTTGTTTCTCATCCTCGAGGGACCCGAAGAGATGGAGAGGAACCGAACAAGTTGATAAACGAAAGGAACTTTTGTTCTATAAACCAATGTGAGATTGAAGAGAAATCGACATAGCCGGAGAGTTGAACGGTGCGTGCGAAGGCATGAGATTGACGAGTGCAAGCTAGGGCTTCCACAAGCATAGATCAAAGCTTAAGGCCACAATAGCAATTGATGACGACATTGCCGAGCAGAGGATGCATAAAATGCTAGGGCTCGGCCAAGAAGAGGAAGCTAAAGGAAAAAAGCTTCAAGCGGCTATGGTGTGAAGGTCAAATAGCTCTGTGGGAAGAGGCCTACGACTCAAGGAAGAGGAGTGGTGCCCTAGCTGATCAAAGGAAGACAAGAGAAAGGAGCTCTCATGCATGTAGGAAGGAGGCGAATCTTGCGTGGAAAGGGGAAGGAGAAAGATCTCCAAGTGCGGGAAGGAGAGACAGAACATTTTAAGGGTAGGGGTTTTAAAATATTAATTTAATAATTTATTATATAATTGATTATTAATTATCAAAAGCGTCGTTAATTTAAATTAAGATTCAAGATATAGAAGTTTCAGATTTAGATCAAGAAAAGATTGGCAATAGCAAGAAAGGTAAAAGTTTTTTTGCCAAAAAAAATATTTTATATAATTTAATAATATTTAATATTAATATTAATTGAAAGGATTAAATTTAAAGCTTAAGCATTGAAATCTAAATTACAATAATGTAATAAAATAATAATTAATAATTAAATTAAATTATAATTAGGTAATATGATAAAAATTTAGTAACATGAATATTTTACATTTTGTAGGAATTAATTTGAAATAAGTGAAAAAAAATTAAGAGCAACCAAATCATCTATAATCGATGTGACTCTTACTCTTAGATTTATAGTAATACTTTGTTTCTTCTCAATCAATTGTATTAATAATTATTGATTTATAAAAAAAAATTCATGTTACACTTTATCCTGATATGCATGTTTTGTTTTTTCTTATATTATTGTAGTTTAGGAGTGTGGCTATTCACTGTTTTGTTTATCTCACTGTTGTTTAAAGTAATTTTTTAGGTGTAATTAATCGATCAAAAGATGAGCATTAGAAGAAAAAAAGTTTATAAAAGGCTGAACATGTAATGAGGTAAATTTAATTGTACTACATTAATTTAATTTCTTTAGTAGCACCTTTGTTTGTTAAAAGTTAGTTACATAAAACAAATATAATAAATTTAGTTTTCATTGTCTTACTGTCTGCATCTGTCTTGGTTAATTACAATCCCCGGGTCAGGTCGTGACAAAAGTAATATCAGAGACAAGTTTTAGGATTAATTAAAGTAATCTTGATGAAAGAGCCAATTAAGTAATTACAAGAAATTTTTAATAATAATAATAATAATAATAATAATAATAATAATAATAAAATTAATTAAAATTTTAAGATAATTCAATTTAATAATTATATTCATTTATTCATAGAGTAAAATCAAACTATAGAAGGGAGCGATGGGAAATGACGAAGTGCAGTTTACTAGAAATTTGAGCACAAACGTCCTAACCCAGATGATGGTGGCCATGACTCAGCTGATTCAAGACTCTAAATCACAGTCTATTGGAAGTGATACAGTTCTTATGGATAAGTACTTAAAGATATTCCAAGATCTGCATCCACCATTGTTTGGAACTTATGAATAGATTGAAGCAGGGAATTGGTTGATGCCAATTGAGAAGATATTAGATAGAATGACCTATCCAAATAAAAGAAGAGTGTTGTTAGCTACTTTTATGCTAGATGAAAAAGCTAAAAGGTGGTGGCGCATGCAGCGTCAGAACAGACAAAGAGATAGACGCAACATGATGATAAGTTGGAAGAATTCGTGGAGCTATTCTAAGTGTGCTTTGTACCTTTATCTGCTCGAAGACAAGCAATACAAACTTATCAGATTGGTTCTGGGAGACAAATGCAGAATAAGAACTGTCTCCACCATTGTTTAAGAGAACTAAAGATTTAATTGAAGCAGGGAACTTGCTCATGCAAATTGATGCAAATTGAGAAGATATTAAATAGAAAGGATAATCCAGATGAAAGAAGAGTGTCATTAACTACATTTATGCTAGATGAAAAAGGTGAAAGGTGATGTTGTGGGCAGCGTCAGGACAGATTAGGGTACATATTTAACATGATGGTAAATTAAAAGGATTAGTGGAGCTATCCGGGGAGTGGTTTGTGCCCCTATATGCTTAAAAACAAATTTAGGAAAATTTATTAGAGGAATCTAATGAAAAGTCCAAATAGAATTCAGGTGGACTTAACAGAGTTACGAATCTGACTACTGTAGTCTCTTATGTTAAATGCGGAAGACAGCATAAGGTAGAATGTTTGATGAACTCTAACACATCCATTGGTGTAGTCAGTTTGGTCATATATCAAGATATAGTCCATAATTTGGCCAAAAGAGCACTGAAGATCATAAATCAGGTGAGCTCTATCATAGAAGATTGCAGGTGGGTAGAGAATGATAGAGTCTATTGCTTCAACTCCTATAGAAGTTCAACCAAGACAACCTATTCAACCTCGAGTTTATTCCCTCACTCATAGTGAGCCTGAAGAACCTACTACTATTTATGTTGATAAAGTCCGATGAGTTCGATGTCTTCTTACATATAAGGTTGTTTTCCTAACATACTTCTTGCTTCAGTAACTATGTGTTATTTTACATATGTTGTTATCCTAATTTTATTAATGAGGAGATCCTAGTTGAGTCTTCTTGTATGAGATCTTTACTTTACAATGATTACGTTTCATATTAATGAATGACTCCTAGTTTTCATCATGAATTTTGTAAGTAGTTCACGTTAACCTTACTTAATGAGAGATGAGTTGTGATTTGTTATAAATTTCAAGGACAAATTTATTACAAGTAGGGAAGATTGTGGGGCCTCATTTCATATCCTCGAGAGAGCCAAAGAGGTAGAGGATACGAACAAGTAAAAAAATGAAAGGTACTTTCGTTTTATAAACCAACACTAGACAAATGAGAGATGACCTACTTTAAGAGTTGAAAGGTGCGCACAAAGGCATGAGAATGACGGGTGCAAGCTAGGGCTTCCATGAGCATCAATCGAAGCTTAAGGCGGTGGCGGCAAGTGACAATGACGTCGTCAAGCAGAGGGGGCATGACACTAGGGCTCGGCGAGGACGACAAAGCCGAAGGAAGCTTCGAGCGGCTCTGTAGAAGAAAGGAATGCGATGCAAGGAAGACGAGTGGTGTCATGAGCGATCGAAGGAAGACGAGAGGAGGAAGCTCTTAGTTATAGTATAAAATAATATAAATATACTATTGATATAGTAAAATATGTTGAATAACATAGCATATCATAAGTGGTCAAATTCATAAACTATCAAATATTTATATTGATTTATTAAAAGCTTAACTGGCATGCATATTATTTTCTTTTTCTTTATATTACTATAATTTAGGAGTAAGAGTATTCACTAGCTTTGGCTAGCTCAACATTAATATAACCTAAATTTTAAAGGTAATTAATTGATTAAAAGATGAGCAATTGAAGAAAAAATATTCATATAAGACGTGGACAACCTGTAATGGGTAAATTTAAATATATTGCTTTAATTTAATTTTCTTTAGTAAATGTTGGTTATAAAAAATAAAAATAGAAAACTTTTTATCATCCAAAACGTCTGTACCTGCCTTGGTTAATTCTAAGCCACAGGCCAAGTCATGACAGCTTTTATAATAAATGTAATACTAAATTAATATAGATAAGATGTGATATTGTCCTTATTATACAGTATAATAATTTAAAATCATTTACATGCACATCATTGAATAAAGATATTAACAAATGATTTTATAGTAATTTACAAAATTTATCAAGCATCTATATTATCATTTTAATTCTTTTATATTACTATAATTTTAGAGGTATGAGTATCCACTTTGTTGTAGAAAACTCACAATAACTTCAAAAATATTTTAAAGATAAAATGTAGAGCAAAGAATGATTGGATGTAGAAAACCCACAATAACTTGAATACTATTTTCAAGATAAAATGTAGGGCAAAAAATGAGTGGAATAAGATAATCGATCAATTAAAAATGTTAACTAAATAAGAATACAGGTTTTTACATTAATAATTGTCTTATTATTATTTAGTTTGAATTTTACACAACATTGGCTCGTTCGATTTATTCAATAATTACTCTCGTATGTTCAGATTATTTGAATTAAACTTAAATGAATTTGGTTTAAGTTTGAGGAATAAGTTTCAGTTTGCTCATAGTTCAACATTCTTCAGAATTATTGGCTTTAATGTTTAATTGGGTTTAGTTTATCTAGTTTTAAGTTAGGATTAACTGTGTGTGTGTGTCTAGTTTTAAGTTAGGATTAATTGTGTGTGTGTGTGTGTGTGTGTGTGGATGCATGCTTAACTTATAGTTTCAGGCTTAGATTTAATATTAAAGTGGGTTTATAATTAAGGTTAATTTAAATTTATATTAGTTTAATTAAGCTTAAATTATAATAAAAATAAATTAGTTTTCATGCAATTATGATAGAATGTATGGTTAGGTTATGGTATGCATGTAAATCTTCAATCTTTATTTCTTGGAAACAATATCGAGTGTTCAATGAAAAACTGGTATGCATGCAAATCAATTATTTCAAACACACATCACCCATGCATGAGAAACTTCATTTCACTTATTAAAAGTTAAAACAGCAATACCTTTCAATTAGTATACAAGGGTTGTCTTACTTATGTATTTACCTATATAAGATTTCAACTTCAATTGTTATATTCATACTAATATATAAGATGATTTATTTAACTGATGTGTTAAATGTCCTTGTCCTTAAAAATCTATAAGGCACTAATGAATAAATGAAATTGATCATGGATGTATTGTAGATTACATTCAGAAATAAAAAGGCTCACTGATAAGTTCTCGAATGATACTAAAAATTTGGTGCAAGCGGCATCAAAACTTCCTATTTATCTTTCAGAGGATAAATTTTGATGTTTTTTGTGTGAAGAACAAAAATCAATTCTTCCTAACACCAGATGAGGCCAAGTTGGATTTGTATCGTAGGGGATTTAACCTAACTAATGGTATTGTACTGCTCATGAATAGTATGAACCACATGTTGAATAAGTTCAGACCGGTGCTTCATCAAACTCTGCCTCACCAAAGGAGTATGTTCCTACTAGATTTGAAAAAATGATATTTACTACAACCAGAGTTCAATTTGTTGAGCAAGTGATTAAGGATGAGACATCAAACAACAAAGCTAAGAAATTCTATGCATAATTAAATGTCGCAAAATTGTATCAGTCAATTCTATGCATAATTAAATGTCGCAAAATTGTATCAGTCGCTTTTAAAATTTTGAGTATTAAATCGAACTTTAATAAGTCCATAGATTGTTTAAAGTATATTGCAGGATTACTAAAGGAAACAAACTTAGAAAAAAATTTAGTGCATGAGGACCAATATATAATGAAGAAATTGGTGTCGAAATTAGCGTTTGGAGAGTAGAGAAGATAGATTATTGTGTTAATATTTGTATATTGTATCATCAAGCTCATGCAATAGAGACATAATGCAGGTTTTGTGGGGCTAAAAGATTTAAATCACAAAATCAGAAGAGTAAGAAATAAATATATACTCCACACAAGTATCTCTTCTATTAACGTTCATTCTACGTCTTCAAAAATTGTGTACCTCTATGTGTGTTGTTTCTTATATAAGATGACATCAAAATAGTCAGACAAAATTAGCATATTGAGTCATCGAACAAATTGAAAAATCCCAAAACATTTTAATCGTTGCTTATTCAAAATTTACAATTGAGTCAGGTAATGTTAGGCATGAAATATGTGCATACGGTTTTACATCATACAGTCAAGTCATTTTGCCCTACTCATGTTGGTTGATGATTGTTATGTCATATAATTTATCACTTAAGATGTGCATGACCACCTTTTGTGTTTTTCAAATTAAACATACTCGGTCCATAAAGCACGAAGAAAAAAAGATATATTTAAAACATTTGATGGATGAGCTTCATATATTATGAGAAACAGGTGTGACAACTTATAGCATTGATACAAAAAATATATTCAAATGAAAACCACCTTGATGTGGACAATAAGCAAGTTACTTGTTTATAAACTGTTACCAACATGGAGCACTATCGTAAAGTTAGCTTGCTCTTACTATATATGTGCGGAACTCTATTAACATTTGGCTCTCTCTCTCGTGTGCGTTGACTATCCACTTCCAAATCCTAAAAAAATGATTAGAATAATTTAGGAAACCCTTAATTAGTTTATTCCCTTCTTATTTTATGTTTTTTTATTTTTTATTTCAAAATTATTTCCTTTCCTAGTTTAGGTTAGATATATTTGATAAGTTAGTAATTTAGGAGTTATTATTTTTCCTATAAATATATATATATATATATATATATATATATATATATATATATATATATATATATATATATATATATATATATATATAAAATCAAAAGACAAAAATATTAAAAAGAAAGAAGGATACAGATAGATCTATCAACCTTGAGAGGCTTACCGAAAGCATTTGCTAAGGAGTAGATAATTTCCAAGTTGAGCAGATGTAACTTTAACCCCAGAAACTTTATCCAAACAGAAATGATAGGGGACTTTGCTTTTGGATCAAAATCGACAGTCCACTTCAGGATTTTCATAAAACGGTTGTCGATCTTGATAACTTTACGAGAAAAACTACGAGTGTAATTTGCATCGTGAGATAACTGAATAAGTATATTTCAGTCGTCAATTAAGTCTTTATTCCAACTACACAATAGCTTCATACCATCAAAATCTTTCTGAATGATATCAAGTTTTGGATGACCATAAATAAATTCCCCCACTAAAGCAAAATGCCAAGAAGATGCAAGAGAACTAGTTTCAACCTCGGTGAGAAAAAAAAATTAGGTTTCCCATTTTTTTTTACCAAACTTTTTAATAAAATTGTGATCACCACCATCTTCCAGAGCCTCGTGAAAAGATTGTGGAATATTGCAGAACTTACCGATACCAAAATCAGGTTCTGAACCTGAAAGAGGGGCACGAGTAGGAATAGAAAAGTCGCCGGCAATGGCAATGACATAGGAACGGAGCGTCGAGGCCATCTCCACAGACAAGACGACCACGTTAGATTTGAGCGGCTTGTCGAGGCCATTTCCACATGCAATTAACCTTAACCCATAGCCTTACCTGTTATTGGGTTAAGATAAACGCAGAGGAAATATTTGATAAATCCAAAACAAAATACTTGAAAAGAAGCACACAAACAAGTAATTCCAAAACATATGCAAAAAACACAACTTTCATGTGGAAACATAGACAACGCAAAAATCACGGAGGCACCACACCGAGAATTTAACTAAGAAATAAGAAGTTGTACATATTACACCACACTGAAGCATCTTTACTCTTTTGAAACAAACGAATGCTCCTCTCCATTTTATTTCGCACAACAAAACACAGAAATCCAACATTAACTTGCGACATTGTTTCAGACTATTCGCAAGCATCATCCACAGCAAAGAAACGTGAAACATAAAATCTCTAACTGTAGATATCTATTATAGTCAACTAAGCACCGAGTTTTCAGGCACTTTGTTCTAGAATGCTTGAAACAAGTTTTCATGGTGTTTAAGCGCCCCTACTAGAGACTGGTTTCCACCTTGGAACCTTTGGTTGGGCATTTGGGTGCCCCACTGGTATTGGGCTACTCGCTTCTACACATAGAGTCCCAGGCGTTGGGTAACCTATTGCACTGCTACAGGGCGTTTCTTCTTGCTAATCAGGCTTCACACATAATAATCTCCTACTTAGAGACTAATTTGCAACCACCTCTCCTCTAAATTTGCACCATCTTTATAGTTGTATACAGTAGTGTGGCTCACCCCTGATCTCAATCTTCTTGAACTCCAATTGAAGCCAAAACATAGCTTCAGTTTCTCAATTGTAACCACCTTACTCAACATATTGTAGGATTCATAGCTGTATGTATCTTCTTCAAATATAACTGATCATCTTCTAGAAGAGAACGAATCAAGTGATACATCAGTTGAATGTGACTTGTCCCAACATAAAAAAAATGACATCTTTAGCTACATGAATAGCACTCATATCACTTTGACGCTTTCCAATCCCTTGCTCATTGTCAATTCTGTCATAAAGCTTTGCAATCAAATCAATTTTTTGCTAGCCCCACTAGCAGCAATGTACTCAGCCTCTGTAGTTGAAAGTGCAATTGTCTTCTATAGACTGGAGACCCAATTACAACTGTGTTCCCCAAAGTGAAGCATATTACTGTAGATTAATTCCTGCACCTCTGAAACAAAGTGCCTTATTGATTGCTCCTCTCAAGTATCTAAGAATCAATTCACAGTCATCCACTAATGTTTCACTAGATTACCCATGTACCTACTGACCACTCATACTACATGAGCAATGTCTGATCTTATGTATATTATCACATACATCAGACTTCTAACTATTAAAGCATGCATAGTTCTATTCATCTATTCTTACTATGCTTCAAATTTGGGAAATAGTTCCTGAGATAGCTTGAAGTGACTACCTAAACGAATGCAAATTGATTTTGTGCCACTCATGCTTGAACCTATGTGGGACATTTTCAACATATTCTGCTTGAGACAACTTCACTGTATCCGCACTCGTCTCCTTTCTAATTCTCACATTCAAGACCCTGGTTGAACTAAATCTTTTATCTAAAACTCTATTGATAATTACTCCTTTAAGTCTGATTTTTTTCACGTGTTCCAGCAATCAGCATGTCATAAACATAATAGAAACATTATATAATAATTACCAAAAAATTTTTATGAAACATCAGAGATTTGTTTGGCACCCCATATGTCCATTGTCTGACATAACTTGTTAGACATTTTGTATCACTGTTTTGGGGTCTGCTTCAAATCATAAAAGCTTTTATTCAATCTGAAGACCATGCCTTCTATTCCTAGAAATTTATATCCCTGTGATTGCACCATATATATCTCTTATTCTAAGTCACCATCTAAAAAAGCTGTCTTCATATCCATCTACTATATATGTAGATTTTTCTCATTTACTAAGGTCAACATAACTCTAATAGTTGTCATCTTCAATACTAAAAAAAATACCTCTCAGCAGTGCACTCCTTTTGCTGAAACTCTTTCAGAACAAATCTTGCCTTATAGTGGTTGCTTTCATCATGTAGATTCGCTTGCTCTTCACATTTCTAACACCTGAATCTTTCATGATACATATGAAAAAGGGTGTTATCACATTATAAGGAAAGCAACACTCCATATTTCTTATCCTAAGCATTCTCTACAACATTTCTTGATATCTCTTTGTTTTGATTGTAAAATGAGCTGGTTTGATTTCTTTTAGTTATGGATATTCCAAACATATATCCCACAATCATTTTTATTTGCAAAACCTTGCTAGTGTTGATCTTTGTTGATATGATTATAATTTATCTCGAAAATAATTAGATAAGTGGCTTCGCTTTAAGCCTTGCATATTTTGTTTGTTGTGGTAAAAGATAAATAGGGTAATGATTATTTTAGGCTTATATGATTGCTTGGGGAAATAGAAGAGTGGAAAAGAAATGTGACATCAGATATTTGAAGCTTTTATGTGTGAGAATTTTAGAGCTCCTTCGAGTTTGCCTTTTTCGAAAATATGAGTTTAGACTTTGAAACATTGACAAGTTGGCATTATGTAGAATCTGAAGTTGTTAAATTTGTTTTATACGAGTTGCGAGTTTATTTGGCTTTCTTTGAGTTAGTTACTTATGTTTTGGCAAGAGTTTCAATTTCATTCTTTTGGGACTGGTTTGATCATCGTTTTGAAAGAATTTAAACGTCTTTATGTCGATTTACTTGCGGTTTTGCCTCTTTGTTTTGTTGATTTCTTTTAGAAGTAGGTCAGCCTTCTTCTCCGTTGATTTGTTTTTGTTAAACATGATTAATTCAAAAATGGAAATTTTTGATTTAATTATTTGGAGAACATTTAAAAAAAATATTTGAGGATTAGTTAGCAAACACTTCATTGAAAGAAAAACACCCTAAATCACTGCAAGCTCAAGTTAAAGTGTAGGCTTCCTAGGCTTTAGGAGCACACCATAGGTGAGAGTTCCTCTACCTAATTTTCAAATGAATGATGAAACTAGGCATTTGACTTCAATTCATAAGTTATTTAAAATGATAAACATAAGGATTTACCAAGATGTGATTCATAACTTCCATTTAATTAAATCAAGTAGTGAAATTCCGGTCATGACTCAACCTACAGTGAAACTCAATGCTCCGGGATTTGAGCTTGAGCCTTACACTCAGATCCTCCTGACAATTGGGGACACTCCTAATGTCACATATAAATTCACACTCCTGATTCTTTATACGTGACATTGTGTTTCGTTTTACTTATTTTTTTATTGTTGTTATGATTTTATTATACCAGACTTTCTAACAATTTGTTTAAATTTCCTGCAATTTGTCGTCCTTTTTATTGCATTATTTACTTTAAGGCACTTGCTAAACTCCTTGGATAGAAAACAATAAGACATATGTTAGGAGGTACAAACATAAACTAAACTTGGAGTCGCTACAGTTTGGAGTTTGGAGCTTGGAGCAAATCTTCGTTGGCAACACGACGGAGAAGTAGCAGTGGAGGATGTACATAAGAATAACTTCAACAGATCTACAACAGCAAACAATTTCTTTAGAATTAAACGAGCCATAGGATTTCGAGGTAGTCTGTCTAGCGCGACATAAATCATCACTGTATCTTTTAAGCTTTTGCACGGCTAGTTGTGCAATTTAAGCCCTAACTCGCTTTATGTTCTGAGGTTGTTGTCCGATACGACGTCATATCTTCCAAGCTATTTGTATGACCGTGTCACGCAAATATAATTCATAAATAATAAAACTGACAAGATGAAACATCAAATAACATCTTCTCGGAATCGAAGCCAAATAATAAGATAGTTTGGGAAGTCACCGAGGTTTTTCTCATGATCCGTAAAATACTCTAATTTTCTTTCCTTTGACTCCAGAAATAAGTGTTCCCATTTGGTACCTTTCCCATTGAATTTTCCATATCCAACCTTGAAAACCCTAAACTTTGAATTCATGAAGATAGATACCCTGATCATCATCGAGAATTCTCTTAAATTACTTCAGTCATTTGAGAGGTAATTAACTATATGAGCTTACATCTATAGGAAGCTTTAAGAACCCAAGTAATATAAACCCTATCTATTTTTTAATATTAGGTAGGGAAATTTGTCGATCAACATAAAGATTCACAGATTAAAACGGATGTCATATATTCTTTAGTTTATTTAATCGAGCATCACTAGTAAGTAGTGTATCTATCCTTCGAGGTAGATATATTGTTTGTGTTGTTGTGCTAAATCATTTAAACTATTGCAGATATGAGATCGGTTCGGTCTTATATTTTTAAAAATAAAAAAATTACTTTTTTTTCAATATATATATATATATATATATATATATATATATATATATATATATATATATATACATTAAATTAAACCTTTTTAAAATTGGATGTCTGGATATTCATTCTGGCGGCCGGCAATTTCTAAATTTTTTTTAAACGACAGACAATAATTAATTAATTAATTGAAATAAGTACATTTTTCAAGTAATTATGTGCAACTCTTTTAAAAGTAGGATTTATTATAACAAATTGAACAAGAAATTCCACTATATTGTGTAAAATTGAGAATGTTTTCTTCTGGCTTTTTAAACTTGATAGAGCATTTACATATACGTATCTCTTATGAGGCCTATAGTGGGGGGCTGACACAATATCGATTGATATATCTATTTGAGAGGTATGTGTTACAAACTTTTATTTATATAATTTTTAAGGAATCATTACCACATCGTACTAAACAATTCTTATTATTGTAAATTTTTTAATATAATAAAAAAAATCGTGAAAATAAAACATTACCTGAAAGCTCAAAATGCGAGGCATTACTGCAAGATGGCTTTCTTTTCATATTACTTTGAGTGACAATGAGCCACAAAGAAAATTGTATTTTAGGAACTTTTGCAGTCTGTGATTTCTATATGGTAGAAATCAGGTGAAACATGAGGAAATGAAATTGATGTTCTCAACGACAATGAGCTTTGAGCAATGGCTGTATATATTCTCTTGAAATGCAATGAAGTTTAACAGCTATTATTATGAGTACTAAAAATGTTATATTTACCTAATTAGTTAAATTTCATTTATGCGATCAGGTTATTTGTGAGCTCTTTAAACAATGAGGATGAAAATATTATCAATAAGAAGATTGAGGAAAAGTTCTCAACATGGTTTAAATTATACACAAGTTCAACCAATTTAACGATTCCGTAGTACGTAAATTCATTGCTCAAATAATACATGTCTATTAATTTTTTTTAATAGAATCATAATCAAAACAATAGAGTTACGGATCAGAGCTTAATAAATCTTGCATGGGGGCATAATTGTAGTGTTCTAATGTAACCAATATTTGAAGTGAATGGGTAAAGATCTAGTTCCTAGTCCGAATAAAAGAATGAATATAATTCCAACGTGTCAAAAAGAAAACAAATTTCGATATTGAGATAGATTATTACAAGATTCTTAAAAAAAATAGTGCATTTGCAATATTCGGGCACTATGAACGCAATGTATTTATGTATTCCTTTTAATTATATTGAGGAAGGGTATACCTTAGTGGATGTTACTGGTGCATAAGAGGAAGTTAGTCATACTATGGATGAGTTCAATGATGATACAGAGGAGAAAATTTTAAGCTCAACATCTATTCATTCCATGAATAAGAATAAAATGGGTACTTGTAGGTTTTATCTTTTACGTTGTTTGTTCTGGTATTTCCTACATTTCTATTATTTCCCGTCTTTTCTTCATGAATTTTTTATTTCTTTTGTTAATTTCTTGCTTCAATTATTTCATTTTCTCACTTTTGTTATTTTTTGCTTATGATTATTCAGATCAATTATTTTTTCTTATTATAGATAGCTTCAGAAGGCAACGATGACCAGAGACTTCGTTGGCCAGTTTTCACAGACAACTTTTTTCCGAAGAAAGAAGCAAGTTGCTTCACGGCCCAACGTGCAGACGATAACCATTGTGACGATCACTTCGACAACCACAATGGTGCTTGTCAGGCCCGTTGCTCCACCTCAAGTTATGTTGACCTGCCACACCGTGCAGCTCTCACCACACTCCCACATTCGTCCTCTTTTGAAGCAGGCCCCTCCACTTTTGTTGAACCCTATTGTGTTGAAAATTATAGAAAGGATGTACATAGAGTCGGATGAATATTCATCATCCATAATTTAAATTATAATAATTGAAAGTATATAGCTAATATTATAGTTTTCAAGTTTTATCCATTTAGTTTTATCTTGATATATAGTTAATAATAATTTTTCGCAAGTTATATCCACTCGTCCACAAGATCACAGAAAATCATTAATGTATGTATGATCCTCAGTATGTTTTGGGGATGAAGATCTTCATCGAGGTTTGGGATATATGATTTAGGGAGTTCTAGATAAAATTAAATAATTTTGAATTACATTTATAATCTTGTTATTTTTTTGTAATAGCAAACATTGTTTGGTATTTATTTATAGGACTTCTAGTGGCATGTTGAACATAATCACTGGATCCGAAGGAACTTCGAGAACTGAGGCTAGAACCACTTGTGAGATATGTTCACTATGATCAACAGAGAAGTGAGAGTAGCCTATCTGGATAGGTGACGACGTATGGGCCGAGCCAGAACGTGATTCTCTCCTGATTATGTCAAGAAAAGGGAGCTTACACAACAGAGGAAAGGTGGTACAATTTATGCCCTAGTAAGATTTAAGCCCTGCATTAAAATAATTTCTATAATTTTTTTTTTCAAACTGTTTATATGGTAATAGAAGTTGAAGCATGGACGAGAGTCCACAGCTGAGTTGCATGCTTGCACACGTCAGCACTATGCAGATCAACAATGGGTCGACAACATATATAATCATCTCTGCATGAGTAATTTCTGCTTTACATGTGAAATGTATTTATAATTTTATTTCGATGCTAACTACCATTTATAATCTTCTGTAGAATTGGTATGCACAGAAAGAGTCCCGGTATCAATAACCTGTAGAAGTTGGTAGCTCTAATAGTAAGTATGACCACCTTGACTTCAAGATTTGGAGGGAAGCTAATCGAGGGAGAAAGAAAGGGAGGATCTACGATCTCGAGCCATAAAGATTTGTCTATGAGACGCAACACTTCAACTCCGACCAAAGGTTATCATTGGTTGAATACAGAGTCTCTAGGCGTGTAGTCGCACGGACCGAGAAGTTGAAAACTACCATCGCTACTGAGTAAAATGAGATGAAGACTATGATGAAGGCCATGGAGCACGCCAAAAATGCTAGGGCTGAGAGACTCAAGGCTACTATTGCCCAGCAGCAGCGACAGGCACTTTCACGTGACAAGAAACCTTTGGTTTAAGAGAAGCGACATGATTAGCTTTCTTTTCCTATGTGTGTAGAATTTCATTTATACTTTAGTTCATTTATTCTAGGGATATTATTATACTAGATTCATTGATATTTGTTCATATATTTGTTATGATTTCGTTCAATTATATTCTCTATTTGTTTTTCTACACTATTATTGAGATATTATGAATATGAATGTCAGTTATTTTGTTTACCTTTGCAGGTGTGTAAAATTTTATTGACTATTTTCTTTACTTGCTATAGTTTTCACCTGATTAGCGAGTGAAATTTCAACCGCTAATTTATTAACAGCTAAACATTTCAACCGCTAAATAAATGATAATCAATCATTAATCAAGCGCAAAATACTCTAGCGGTTGGAAAGTCAGCAACTAATCTGCATGTAATGTTTAGCTGAAAAACTCAACCGCCATTTCCTTTCCGATAAAATTATTCCCATCCTACAAAGTTCAACAAATAAAGCGGTTTACCAGCTGAAAAATATGTGATTATTGACTAATTTGTCCGCTGGTAATCACTTAGTTTCTTTTAGTGACTAAATACATGACTCACTTTAAACCATAAACGCCTTTAATGGATCAAAATGTGGAGTCAATGTTTGGCTTACTGTCTTATATATTAAAAATATACTCTTTGATGTCAGTCTCCAGACGTGTAGTCGCCTTGACCGAGAAGTTGCAAACCACCATCGCTGCTGAGTTATATGAGATGAATTCTAGGATGAAAGTTATGGAGAAAGCCAAAAATGATAGTGTTGAGAGACTCAAGACTACTATTGCCCAACTGCATTGTCAGGCACTTTCACGTGGCAAGCAACCTTTGGTTTAAGTTAAGCAGCACAATTATCTTTCTTTTCTTTTTGTGTAGGATTTCATTTGTATTTTAGTTCATTTATCCTATGGATAGTATTATACTAGATTTATTGATATTTGTTCATATATTTGTTATGATTTCGTTCAATCTTATTCTCTTATTGTTCATTTACACAATTATGAGATATTTTGAATATGAATGCCAGTTATTTCAGTTTACAATTGCAGGTGTGTAAAATTTTATTGGTTAGGTACCCTAACTATCTTTTTTACTTGCTATAGTTTTCACTTGATTAGCGAGTGAATTTTCAACCACTATTTTATTAGCAACTAAGCATATCAGTAAAAAAATGATAATCAACTGTTAATCAACTATAAAATACTTTCTAGCATTTGAAAAGACAGTTGTTAATCAGCCTGTAATGTTTAACAACTGAAAAATTCAACAACCACTTCCTTTTCGATAGAACTATTCCTATCCGACAAATTTCAGTCAATAAAGTGGTTTACCGACTGAAAAATATCTGATTACAGACTAATTTGTCTGCTGGTAATCACTTAATTTCTTGTAGTGATTACGTGCATGACTCACTTAAAGCCATCAATGCCTTTTTAATGGATCATAAATGTGTAGTCAAATGTTTAGCTCACTGTCTTATAGATTAAAAATATACTCTATGACATCAGTCTCCAGGCGCGTAGTCGTACTGACCGAGAAGTTGCAAACCATCATCGCTGCTCAGTTATATGAGATGGAATCTAGGATGAAGGCGATGGAGCAAGCTAGAAATGCTAGGGTTGAGAGACTCAAGGCTACTACTGCCCAGCTACAGTGTCAGACACCAAGCAAGCTTTGGTTTAGAAGAAGCAGCACAAATAGATTTCTTTTCCTGTGTGTGTATGATTTCATTTATATTTTAATTCATTTATTCTATGGATACTAGTATACTAGATTTATTGATAATTGTTCATATATTTGTTATGATTTCGTTCCATCTTATTCTCTATTTGTTCTTTTATACTATAATGAGATATTATGAATATGAATGTAAGTTATTTTAGTTTACAATTGCAGGTGTGTAAACTTTTATTGGTTAGGTACCCTATCTATTTTCTTTACTAGCTACAGTTTTCACCTAATTAGAGAGTGAATTACGACCGCTATTTTATTAACGGCTAAGCATTTCAGCCGCTAAATAAATGATAATTAACTGTTAATCAACAGCAAATTACTCTAGCGGTCGAAAAGAAAACTGCTAATCTGCCTGTAATGTTTAACAACTGAAAAATTCAACCACCATTTCCTTTCCGATAGAACTATTCCCATCCAACAAAGTTCAACCGATAAAGTGGTTTACCGGCTGAAAAATATGTGATTACTGACTAATTTGTTCGCTGGTAATCACTTAATTTCTTGTAGTGATTAAATACATGACTCACTTAAAGCCATCAACGCCTTTAATGGATCATAAATTTGTAGTCAATGTTTGGCTTACTGCCTTATATATTAAAAATATACTCTCTGGCGTCAATAAAGACCTCAGGCTACCTCATACATGTACATAACTGAACGAGTCTACATACTAGAGATATTTTTTAACACACTTAGGAAAAAACAAATATATCAGAAACTAGGCTAGACCCTTTCAAATAAATAGTGTCAACCCTAATTTGCAATTAGATATAGATCACATATCATGATTCTATGTGAATATGTAGATCTTGATGGCTTTTCGTTCTAGACATGATTGTAAAATCATGCCATGGGATTCCTCATTTGATGAAATCTCATTATGCCATTTGCAATAAATTTAGGATGATGATTATGATCATGATGATGATGATAGCTAAGATCAACTAAAAAACATCTCCCTAAAAGACATCTGCTAACAAAAATCCATAGGAACATATCAAGTCAATTATAACTTTTAACTGAAGAAACTAGGGTCATTGATTATTGCTATTATAAGCTATTTTCTTAGCTTTTACTGAATTTATTTAAAAATTCTCTCTCATGACCCAAATTAAGAACTGATCATAAAGTCTTGCGCCAATCAATAATTTGAAATCAAACTTGAAATTCTAGCAAAATAAAAATAAAACTTCTGGGTAATGTCTAATCTACAAGCTAGTATGCTACTTCAAGTTTTAAGAGTGCAAAATCACCTCATTTGTTTCATTTCAGTGATTAAGGAAATTGAGTAAAGACAACTGAGGATTGATTATATTCAATATCTCTGGAGTAACTTAGTGTGTCAACTCCACGTAGCTCTCTTGGTGCCAGTCTCCCATAAAAAAAATTAGGGGTCAATAGAGATCACTTTTCTCCTTTTTTTTTTAATATGTTTGTTTAGTGTGTTTTTATTCATTTTTATGTTTTTTGTTTCTATAAAGAAATTAATATTTTTTTAAAACACTCAAAATAACTTTTAGGTGTTAAATAGTTTTTAGGTGCGAGTTTTTAAAAACAATCACAGTTTAATCAATAACCAAACATATTTTGTTTCAAATCAAAACATAAACAAAATAAAATGTAAATAAAAACAAAACTTAAAAAAAAAAGTGATCGCAAATGGCCCCTTAAGATCTTAACAAACAACATTTAAAACAGTTCTTGATCTTGACATCCCAATAACAAAAAAAAAAATCATTTTAATGAGTTCAAAAAAAAAAAAAAAACAAAAACACAAGAAAAACATGATGAGTGAAATTCTCTAATGACTTCTAGCATAAATGAGTCCAGAAAGCTGACACATGAATTGTAACATGTGTTGCATAACAGATGCACAGAATAATTTTTAAAGAGATGATTAAGTGACACATTTAGAGGTTAGGATCATTTTTGTTTTATTTTTTCATTTTTTATTTTTATTTTTATTTTTTTTTAAGGGCTGTTTGAAATCAAACATACTTCGCTATTTGATTAAAGTATAGTTGTTGTTAATAAAACTTAAAACACCCAAAAATTTTTTGAGTGTTTTCACAATAAGTTAATTTACTTTTAGAAGAAAAAAATTAAAACATATAAAAAACATACTAAACAAAAATGTTTTTTAAAACAAAATAAAGCACAAAATTGATCCCAAACAAAATCCAAATGTTTTAGATGTGCCTAAAATAAAGGAAAGCATGCAGACATCAAAGGACAGAGAATACCTTTCCATCCTGGTAAATTAAAGCAGACGCTTCAATATAAGCCACAGCTTGATACCTGATAGCACAAGGAAGAATTTGGCAATACCAAATATCATAAGAAAGAAATCGAACGAAGCATTTTTATCCAATAAAAAAGCAAAGTTAATGATAAATAAAACATTTTGGTGCCACTCTAGTTCTATATGTACAAAATTTTAAGGATTAAATTACAAAAAACTTCCAAAAATTTTGTCTACTCTATCATCGGTAGCATAAATTAAATAGGAGGAAAAAATTTAATCCAAGCATGACAATTGATTTAAATGCTCCTCACCCAAGATTCAGGAGACCTGCAACTGTACTGACACTGATATCAAAATCAACTTTTGGTTGTACAATGAAGTTTCCTTCAATAATGGGCTACATAATGAAAACACAGCAAATGACATTCGGGTCCAGTAAGCAATTTGATTGAAAGTACAGCAAGTTAAACAACATACCTCTCGTATCAACAAAGCAAATCTTCCTTCACATATTCTAACTCTTATGCACTCACTTTCTGTCAGATTCCCATTAGATGGTGTTCCAGGAAGTCTTAAATATATATCAATAAAGTTCTGCACGGAGGTGCAAATCTTGTTTGGGTCAAGCACTTTCAGTATGTCTTGATACACAACCTGATTCGGATAGAAAAAAAATTCACAGATACAGTGACGGCTCTAAGAATGTGTCAACTTCATTGAATCATAAGTATACCAACTGATTTTTCTTTTCACCTGTTTGTTGCTTTTCAGAACAAAAAGTGAGCTTTCGGGAGAAAGTACGGGGTCGAAGTCATTGCGAATTTTTAGCTGCAAGAAAGACATCAATTTTTTAGGCATTTTGAAGAGAAACTGCTATTTGTTTGTGAGGAACGAAGAATCATAAAATAAGCACAGAAATGCTCAGCCTATACCAACATGCGCATGCACAAGATGAGGCTCAATATGCTGCTGAAACATTGGAAATACTGTTCTCATTATTTCATCCTGAGATAGTGAACAAAAATTTCTGTTCTTGTCTCTCAGAACTCTTGCAATAAGATGAGAATGGACACCGCCAACCTGTTTTCAGAGTATTGTTGGCAATGGACATTAATCTTTTGGATCATTCCAAAACACCGACAAGCAAAAGTAAATCAACCACAGACAAACGTTAAATGATTCTTACAACAGCAATCCACAAGTCAAGAGATCTCCTTATTTCTGGATGCAATGCATACACCCCTTCAAAAATGACCTATTAAGTTGCAATAAAAAAAACGTCATATAAAAAGCAAAAAACACATTCATGTACTATTTTCTATGTACAAAGCCTGCATCGAATATCATTATTATCAGCTACAATAGAAAAAAAAAGTAAAATTTGAGGTGGTCTCATGCTATGAAAACTGGAACATAATGTCATGACCATTTCAACAATTAACATCTCATCACAATTTTAGCCTTCAGCAAATAAGTGGAATAAAATTCAAATGTTAAATTCTAATAATAATTACACAAATTATTAAAAATAAAAATAAATACTCAATAGTTCATAAGTACTGCAATAAGTGCAGGCTTTTAAATCTTGAAAGTATACCAAAAAGTAATGTTAATAAATATCAAGAATGTCTTTGACAAATAATTTATTACATTAGTTATCTCAGGCTCATTAATAGTCTAAAAAAATATTCTCATCTACACTATATACCAACTTTTTAAACAATTAATACAAATTAATTTAAATTAAATGTGTTCTTATATTGTCCTAATTATTAGAACCTGTACCAGTATTATGGGAAATTCAAACCATAAATTTCTTAAGGATGCCAACGATTTGCGTAGATGGATGTAGACTGAGATATCAAAGGAAATGATCAACAACAAAGTAATAGCAATAATCATAAGGCTTTAAATATGGTCATCCATGATTTACTCTAGGATTAAATCTCCAGAAGTTTGTAGCCAAAGTTATAAATAGATCGGGTTCCTATAAAGTGTTTAAGGATCATACTTAGTGGAGAGAAGCTGTAAAATGGTAAGAAGAAAAGAATATACAAAATCGGTGGAGCATGGAAAAAGGTGAAGCAGTTTGGTAGCCGCCTAGTCTGAAAACAGTGAGACACGCCGAAACGGCAAATGCAGATTACAGCGAGGATCCACCACTTGTTCTCTTCAAGAAATAAATTCACCACTTGAAAGAGAATAGGCTACATCTCTCTAAATTGAAGACCACTGGAAGACAAGTCTCAAAATAACATTGATTACAGTTAATTAAACCTCATTAACACTTAAACCTAAACTGAATGGGTTAGGTTCAACCTCTTCACTGGTTTGCTTAGCCCTAAACTAAGATCAAAGATAGAATTAACCAAAATTAAAATATGATTTAAACATCACCTAAACCACTATATAACATTGAATATCATTAATTAAATCTAATTAATATTTAAACTTAAACCTAAAACTATATTCAAATACAAATTGAAATTTTAATTTAATATAAGATAACTAAACCTAAAATTAAATCCAAACTCAACCTAAGTTCAATCAAACAAAGTCTAAACCCATAATAACCTAATTTAAATTCAATCAAGGCATGAACAAACGTAGTCCAATTGAAGTTTAAATTAATTAAAATAAAATTTAATTCAATTATAACCTAATCTAATCTTAATCATGATTTAACTCAAAACTTATTTCAACTCTTTAATAAAACCATTAGCTTTCTAAAAGTGAGCCCCTGCATGCAGACGATGTCGAACTTAAGACTAACGGGACTCGAGTAAAACCCTCAAAATTTAGATAATTACGAAACATAACACAATCTTCGATACTATTTTCAATTCAAATAAGTTGCCTTGATATTCATGCAAATGCTTAAAAAACCGTGCATCAACCTCATAAACACACGCAACTGACTAATTTAAATGCCATTGAAGTGTGCATGCATAATAACACAATATCATGATGTGCCTTAAAGAGCATGCAACTGCATCCTGAAATTCATAGCGAAACGTGCAATTATATTGAAATTAGCGCAATTTTATTATGCATCTATATTGAAAAGAGTGCAAAATTTATGCACGTGCACTGAAATGAAAGCAGGTGAATAGAGTAGGTGCACCGAGATGCATGCAAATTATCAAAATCAAACACTCACATGTGCTCCGATGATAGTTCTAAAATTTAAGCATGTAGCAATAATGTGTTGGTTAAATATATATTTAAGCTCCAATCTAATCTGCTTCAAAAAAACATGCAAGTCTAATTATATTTTCAAATAATATTTTTTTCAAAATTAAATTCAATAATCATTAATCGATGCTCACTCTAAAACAAGCTAACTTATCTATAAGGTGAGGTCATATGTATTACAATAATTAATCTGATCCTCCTCCGAATGAGGAAAAGAGTTCACAAGGTTATACCCCTATCGAGGCAGTCTGATCAGTCTTCTTACAATGACTGAAGTTGACAAGACTGATAAACTAATGATATTCAAATTATAAATTCCAACAAAAATTATGTTTATAAATAAAGTGAATGGCAAAATCCCCAGTGATATTTATGTTGAATGTGAATCTAATACGAATGAATATATTTCATTAAAAAAAATCAAAATATAAAATTTAAATATATAAACATATACAAGCTGAATTTTATCCATATACCATCTACAACCATGTCTATAGTGACAAATTTGAGAATAATTTAAGTTCACAAAATAAATATCATCTAAAACATACTACTATATTTACACTCAAAAAAATCTAATGTAGTAAGAATGAAGCTCAAGTCATCTATCTATATGGTTTGGCTAGTCGTCTCCACAAAATAAAGGCCAAGACAAGAGCCCTCCAACCAAGTGATTTATATGTAGGCTCTACTATGTTACGAACAATCTGTTAACTAAGGTTCACTTAAATTAGTCCACATAAACGAAGAGCCGCCCCCATTCTACAAGTTCTCATTGGATAAAATAACTCATAGTTGTTAATAAGAATCCTTCTATCTGATAGATCAACTCTCTAACTTAATAGACTAGGAAATATAACCATGGATGACAAAACCATAACATATTGATCAGATTCATCATCAATCTCTCAAACATCTGCTTTAAGTTCATAATGATAAATTCATATAATCTAAAATTAAATTTTCGTTACCATATATCACACGATCAATATCCTACTGAGTAACCTTAATAGAAAGTATTCTTCCATTTTAGAATTTAATAATTAACTATAAGGGCTTGCTCAAATGAGAAATCACAAACCCCGAATCAAAAAGTGCTCACAAAATGAGAGTAAAATCTCTAGGTAGTATTTTATTTACTGTCAAATCTGCATTCTCAAAATTTGATCAGGAACACTCAATGTGAAGCACTCTCTTCCATTTGATTTCGAAGCCTACAAATTTATTAAAAGAACAACTCCCAAATTGAGTCGATCACATAGTAAAAAATGACAAAATCAAGCTAAAGCTAAATCAACTTCACATGCCTCAAAATCTATGCACAAAAATAAAATTGACCCAGATGTTTTTAAAAAAAAATTATTTTGAATGGAAGGTTAAAGCACGTCATTTAAACTTCGGAGCATAATTTGTTCATTAAGTTGATAAACTATCACTAGAAATCATAACTGTTAAATTCATGAAGTCATCCTCCATCAGATATGTGTTAATTTCTTAAAGGCTACTACATATCTTAGATGGTTAAAGGAATTCTAAGCCAATGTGGAAATAAAACAAAACAAAAGAAATTAATTAATAAACTAATGAATATGAGATAATTGAAATAACAAAAACCAATTTTAATGATCTCTATGTAACTCATGGGCATCCTTTTTAAAATTATTAATTAAATCCCATCCCAGAGTTTTACCAACACCGAAAATTTACTTATTCTTTAAAGGGATCTATGATGAATAGAAAAAAATATTTTTGTTGGTGGCAACATAAATATCCATTGCATTTTCAATATCATGTTAAAATTTGCTAAGCAAAATTTGTTTTGTGCCTATTTCATCTCATGATAGGAATGCATGGCAGTTTTAGGGGGAAGACTTCTCGATGCATCACTATGTTTCTTATATGGTCTATATTTTAGGTTCAACAAGCTAGACACCAATGAGTTAAAACTCTATTGGCGATATTCAAAATGAAGAAACTATAGAATCGTGTGACTATCTTTACGGAGATACAACCATGACTTTAAAACGTGAATGAACATAAAAACTTTCAAACCTTTATCAAGAATCTTGTTTCTCATAGTTATTCATCTTACAGCCAAATGCAACACCGAAAGTCCCTTTTTGTTTGGTGAAATGTACAATTTAAAAAATGCTATAAATTCAGATGATGTCATGAATATGATAAGTCAAAGAAGATTACAGAGTATACAAAATTTATGTACAAAAAATTCCATAATAAATGGGTACCTCAGCTTCCTGAATATCACCTCCAAAAATTAAGTTTTTTATCAGTATTAGCTAGCCTGCATGATCCATAGAGTTGTTTGGAGATTCATATTATTTAGTTTGAAATGGAAGCAGATGAAAAGTAAGAGAGAATCATACAAATAATAATTTCATTTGAAGGCGAAGAAGACCCATAAAATACAAATGATAGTTCAAATGTCCAAGCGCTATGCAAGCAGGGCACATATAGTATTTGACGCATCAAATGACTCAAGGGACATTTACATACATGCCACCGAATTTATATGTATTTATATATCTAACACCCAAACTTTACTTTTTACATTTAAAACACCAAAACCTTTCATATCATATCAAAAAAATCACTATTTTAACTTTTAAAATGTGAAATACAGCTTTGAAATCAGAGGTAAGGTGGCATGTATGTAAAAACTGAAGTTTAGATATAAGATATGTAAATACATAGGAATTGAGTGTTATGCATATAAATCTCCCGTGAATAAAAGGTATCATCAAAACCATCCAACAAATACAGGGCAAAAGATACAAAAAAGGTAAAAGAGAACAGCAGCGTAAATGGATTACCACTCCACAATCCTCAGAAACTTGGAGTTCCTTGAAGCCATTCCGACTACAATTCTCAAAATCAAAGCAGGGAACCTTTGTTTTATGGTGTTTCCTAATATCTTCAATATTCTGTAATGCATTATGTTGGTTAACATCTTACATTAGCAAAAATAGAAATTTCAAATTAAGGTTAGTAGATAATATCAACTGACTATGGCAATATAAATACGATGAACTTTAAGGACATCAATAGAAGCATTAGGACACATCAACATGCAAAGATGTTCATCACCATTCCAAATAATCTTGAAATTGAACAATGTAGCTTTGGGGATTGAGCTCCACAAGAAATTCACAGGTTGCCCAATCGAATGCAGCAAAAATGGTAAAAGATTGATGTAACTACACGAAGAAATGGCTCAGAACATTATGTTTGCTTGAAAAAAAATACGAATCCGCAGCGCCTTTTGCCAAATCGATTACTTCAACGCAAATGAAATGTCAAAAAAGCCCTGGAAGACTCTCAACTGTCGCTCAAGTTCACATTCATGTATATGAGTGTGTATGAAACGTCCCTAGCACTTTTGCGTCCGTTGGTGGTTTTTTGATTTTTTATCTTTATGTATTTTTGCATTATTAAGTTTTTTTGTGTGTTGTACTATGTGAGTTATACTTTTTTTTAGGCCCTCTCATACAACCTATCTGTATATATGCAATGGAGTGGATATATATATATTAAAAAAAAAGTTACGATGCGGGAGCACTCTGGCGTCGGTGTCAACATCGGAGTCCTAGGGTTCCAACGCACTGATGGCGTTTTATTCTTCCTTCGGCTTCAGCGTTGACTTAGTCCTTTTCGCCGACCTCTTTGGTTGTCCGATCGTTCTCTTCTTCACTTTCATCCGCGGATTTCGCGCCTCTCTCGTCACTGCCACGAAGCGTTGTCTACGCGTGGACTCGGCTTCGACTCCCTCTCTTTCTGCTTGACAACTCTGGATTGAGCGGTGCACTCGCAACCGTCCTCTCTTCATGTACGTGAGCTACGATCGCAGTCCAGACTCAATCCCTGTAGCTTGTCGCTAATCAACTCCCTGTTCCATGGCAACTTCTCCTTCTCAACCACCGACTACTTCAATTTTAAACTTTGGGAAGGCTTCTTTTGCTGATATGGTTGGCTCTGTGGGATCAGATCAGGTTTTCCCTCAGGTTTACCATGAATCATTCGAAGGCCAGGACTGCAACCTTATCAAGAAGACATGTAGGAAGAGTGGCAAAATAGTTCTATTTTACTCTGATGTTGAAGTTTCCAACCTGGTTAACATGTGCAAATTCACCCTCATTGGGAAGTTCCAATCGGGACATCATAAAATGGAAATCGTTCGAAAGGCTTTTGAAGATTCAAACTATTGGGACATTGGAAGGTTGATCTCTTTGATGGGAGAAATATGATGATACAATTATCTAAAGTGGAATACTATACAAAAATATTTTCCAAATAATTTATGACAATAAATGGGAAATATATGAAACTGCTTAAGTGGTCTCCTGAATTTGATCATAGCCAAGAACCACCTATAGTTCCAATCTGGTTTAAACTACCTGGCCTAAAGTTGCACTACTTCAATCACCAAGTCTTCTATTTTATTGGAGCTGCACTAGGGAGACCTACGAAATTGGATACACCCACTTTCAATCTAACCAGGCCTTCGGTTGCAATAATTCTTGTTGAAAGGGATATCACCCTCTCTGAAGTAGACGAAATATGGTTTGGTATTGCCCACAATAGGTATTGGCAGTCAATTATTGCATAGCAAAGACCCAATTACTGCAATCACTGTAAACTGTTTGGGCACACCCCTGTCAAATGCTTTAGGCTTCACCCACATTTGAGATCGGCATGTCCTAACAATATCATCCATGTGGAGGAAAATATAGCACACACTGTTAATCGTTCAGAAATGTTGAATGAGAATTTGACTCAAAAGGCTACCCCTCACCAACCAGATCGACAGCTTCCGCCTACTGTTGTTGAGGCAGTTCTTTCTCATATCACAAATACTACGAATTTTGTTATAGCAGATGCTAGTCGAAGTGGCTTGGAACCACCTATTGCAAGATAAGAGAGTACTCAAGTTCTGGAGGAGTGTTAGGATTAAGGTGTGTTGCAGGCTGAGTCAGATCAGCAGTTTACGGATCAACATACCCCCGGGGTGAGCTCTACATTGAAGATCCACCAATTGTTCAGACGGGACTACCTGTGGCAGATGATTGACATGTTTACAAATCTAGAAAGAAGAAAAAATGAATGCTACATCTCAAAAATTTTCAGGATGACTATCTCATAGTTTCGGGTGGAATCTCACATCTCAGTATGTTGTTGGACTCTCTCCCTAGATCCAGGGGAAAGGGAAGCGGTATATCCACCGACTACACCCATCATGATTAGGACTTTTCTTTTTGTTATATTTTTGGATTACGTGTGCTTTGAGTAAGTTGTAATCCCTGTGAGTGGGGCAGAGGAAGAGAGTGAAATCAACTTGAAAGGGCCTTGAAGCTGTTTAGTAGTGTCTAATTTGAAAACAACAGGGTGAGCAGCAAAACAAATAGGTGAGGATGACGAGAACAATCCACCAATCTATTCTCTTCAAGATACAGATTCACCACGTGACGAAAAATAGGCAACATGAGGCGGGGCTTAACGGCTAAATCAGGCCCAACAGGTTCAACTGGAAGAGGTTCGATCTAGTAGGAGGCTAGACCAACCCTTCTCCCTCTTTTAATTCGGCGGGAATTATTCGCACCCTCCTAATTCATTTCTCTCCTATTCTATCTCTATTTATGTGTGTTTTCTGAATTAGGGCAATGTTTTGTAAGTTTTATATCAGAATTTTGTCTGGGACAATCGTCAGCATCCCCACTTCCCTTCTAGAGCTATATCCAACGAATTGGATGATGCTCCGGTTGTATTCCTCTACAAAGGTGGTGATTATCTTCCCTAGCTTCCTCTCCAACCATTCTCCATACCATCGTTCCCTCTTCTGGGCCGAAATCACTACCCGAGTCCCCTCCCTTCCCGTAACTCTATCCTCCAACCAGCACTCACAGCTGTAACCCACACCAACTCTTCCCCTCTGCCAAATCTCCCACCGCAAGCAATCTTTAGTGTCATGAACACTCCATGATTTCCCCAACTACCGTAACTCTTCCAAGCCAATCATCTCCTCCTTTCTTTCTCTTCTCTTCTTTGATGGTCAGCTAGGGCACGGTTGAAGCTTTTATGCACGAAAGGAATGCTCCTCAACAGAGCTACAACTTCATCCTCAACTACTTAATCACGGCTTAAAAAAGCAGCGAACCACTCGACGTTGCCGCCTCCCTCTTCAGACATCGTCCTCTTCATTGCACGCCTCTCGACTCCCAGTTAAGTCAATTTCACTTCTTCCTCCTCAACTGGGTCCTTTTATAGGGCGAAAGTAACCTCTCGGCTTCTGAGCTTCTCGTTTCTCCTCTATTCGGTTTCTCGACTCTTCGCTGCAACTTCTGGACTCCTCGCTTCATTTCCTTTTGTTCAGCCCTATGATTCCTCACGCCTCCCTTCGTTTCCTCCCCCCGGTAACTGAGACTAGATTATTACAAAATAAATAACATGAAAATCAGTTATTAGAGACTTTCATTCAATATTTCGACTACAAAAAAAACTATTATTTGCCAAATTAAAAGATAACGTCAGAATTTTCCTGAAGAAAATGATGGATAAAAATGGCATTCCTCCAAGTATAAGGACTTCAAAAATTATATTTAAATTAAGTATTGAGTTTTCAGAGGATTGTTTGGGTTCAGATGACAATGAGTAAAGCGTTAATAGCAACAGAAGTGGCTCATTAGCAACTTCCCCATTTTTATTTGTAAGAAATTTTATACTTTGAAAACTTCAAATAAAATTTCTCGTCTTCCTCCATTATTCTATAGAATTCAATATAACTCTAACCATTCAGCTTGAGTAAATATGTTGAATGATTGCTGTTTGAACGAACAAGTATTAGATTTTAAATTATCTCATCTAAGAGTAACTCAAGACTTCTGGAAAAAATGAACATCGTGTATGTCAAGTTCTTTCACCAAAAATAAATCATAATTACTGTAACTTAAAAACCATGGCAATTCAGCAGTAAATGAAATATTTGAAGACAAAAATCATAGTTATCAAACAGTTTGAAGGCAGTATCAGATGCCAAGCAAATAGCACAAAAATACAGCAATTCAGAAATACAGAAAGTATAATCCAAGCATGCAGAGAAAGAAAAGCTGCCTAGAAAACAGAAACTTAAATCTTTTAAGTGCGCAGAAGGTTTCTTCAGTCAGCCTCATCAAAACCTTTGTTCCCCACCTGTCGAGACCCTCTGGAGGGACCTCAGCAACAGTCACACAAGTGAATAAAATTCTTCCCTGGCATCTTCTTCCCCATTTCTTTTGTGAGCAATTCTCAGACGAACTCATCTTGGAACGCTTCGGATTCCTCTACTCCAGATCTCCCTATTGACATTAACATTTGTTCTTGTTGTCGCCATTGCCATTTGAACAAACTTTCTGTCTCTTTTATGGCACATGTAGCCGTTTGTGGGGATTAATGGTGTAATCCCTTGTTACCACCACTTCTTTCCCTCCTTCCCTATTCTTCTCCACCATACTCTTAGTGGCACTTCGGTCCTTCTAAAGGCCGATCTGCTATTGGTGCCATCTAAAGGCCGATCAGCCTAAGAATAACTTGTATAGATTTTCCTTCAAATTTTACCCTATCGTTCCTCTTAAATATATCAAAGGGCAAGTAATCTCATTGAATGGATCTCAACTTTTGACAAAGTTTTTGTCTTTGCAAAAATATCTATTCAGATTAGCCGACATCTAGATCTTCACCCTCACCTGAATGCAGATCATGCCGTAAAGGGTGGGAGAATCCAAATTCAGCGAGCAGGCTTTTCTTTTAAATAATATAATCAAAATGTATGAAATGATGTTTGTTTTTTACAAAATAAATGCTTTGAACTAAAATGACTTCAAATTGTAAACCAAAAACAATATTCAAAATAATTCTTTAGGTATTAAAAAATTTTGTAGGAACAGTTTCCAAAATTGATTGTTGTTGAAGTAAGAGTTTTTTGCTTTCAATTGCATTATACATATTTTTCCTTATATTTTGACTTTGACTAAGAAAATGAATATCCAATTCATTGTGACATGGACTAAAAGAATGAAAGATGAATTCGTTAAGTATTGAGTATTCATCTGCCTGCTTAGCTCAGTCTTTAGCTCTCTAGTTGGGAGTAGTCTAGCTACTCTGAGACTTAGAGCCTGTTTGGTTCGGCGTTAGGGGCGCGGCGCGGCGTGCGACCGCGGATTCGTCCCGAATTCCCGCGTTTGGTTCGGCGTTTTGCGGCGAATTTCTGGCGAAGTCGATCGAACCGCGGCCGCGATATTAGGCCGCGGTCGGTGAGTTACCTTTACCCATTCTCCCGCTTACCCCTTTCGTTCCTCTGCAGCCCTAACGAGTTCTCTTGCGGCTCTCCTTCG
>NEWO01000476.1:84445-116108 GCA_003013225.1 Phalaenopsis aphrodite
AAAATCACATTCAAAAATCTCAATATTAATAAAAATATAGCATGTGCCTCCAGCTCAGTTAGTTGGCAGAATTATGACGGTGCAATTATCATCCGCATCAAAGGTACAGTCTAGTGACTAAGAGGAATAATTAATCCTAAAGGCTTGCACCTAACAAAAATATCAAACTATTTCAAAAAATTCTCATAAAACAAAATCTCTACCTGATTTTTTATTTAAAAACTAATCATCAAACTGATCAGTTGACCTGATATCACGCAAATATGAAGAAAAACAACATTGGGCTAGTGAGACGGATAATAAGCACAGCAGCATAGACAAGGAGCAAGCTTAACAAGGCGTAACCTTATACATTATTTGTGCTTGTAAATATCCAAGAAAAAACTTTGACAGATTGTAATCTTGCAGTTCTAGAGTAATTTGGCGTTCAAAGCAATGCATGCAAGCTAATGAAAATAAAACACACAACAAAGTAACATACAGAATTTTCAAAAGATTGAACAAGTCACAAAAGTTCCACTTCACAGGACAAAAGCATAGTTATTTAAAAAATAATAAGTACGATACCTTTGATAACAGTAACAAATCCAATGAATTAAAATCATCATACTTCATGTCTTTCGCTTGTTCAGACTTATAATAACTCTCCAATGAAACTACTTCACAGCCCACAATATTAGCCATCTTCTGAGCCAAACTAGTTTTGCCAGATCCACTGGGACCACCTAGGATGTTTCACAGAAATTAAAAATGTATTGCCAAGATTGGATTTATTGTAGGAAAAAAGCAGATAAGTCATCAGGAAAAGAATAGAACAATCAACCTAAGCATATCAAACAAATAGTAAATTGAGAAAAACATTTAAAAAAAAAACAAATAACTTCAGCTGAATCAAATATTTGCTGGGGAAGGGAAATTCGTAAAACTAAAACAATGAAATTCTATCATCTATATGTATTTCATGCCAATGACATGATGTGGGTATAAATTTTGTGTATAATTTTTTTATGCTGGATATTTCAATAATTCATTAAACTTTAACATCACTTCATATTTTTCAAGTTTATTACTTTGTTACCAATTAGTTAATTTATCAGCATAGTGTTAGCAGTTAGCTAGTGGATGACATTTGATTCATCTATAAATAAGTAATGAAGAAGTTTCTATGACATGAATACTTTTTTTTATTACTATTGTGAATGTAGGGACTTTCTTCATCAACTCCACGACAATGAATTTTTGATCAAGCGTAAAACATGAATCCAAGATGATCAATCTCCATGCCCAAGCATGAGGCTTAATATACATTTTGTCTTAAGATATAAATATAGAGATATATACACACATACACAAGCACACACACACATGAATTTTAAATTTATTAATAACTATTATTTTGCTATATTATAAATTATTTGTATGTTGATTATCCCATAATAAGCTTAGAGGTAGTTTGAACTTATATTTATCAAGATATTTCTAAAATGGCACTTTATTTATTGTTAGAAAATTTAGTAAGATGAGTTCCGATCTTTAATATTGTGCAATTTGAAAAGCGCCTTGAGGCGTGCCTCAGCGCAATTAAAAAGAAATATGTATTAAGGCACAAACCTTGAACAACTTCTGTGAGGTGTGTCTCACCGTATCTCAATTAGATTGAGCCATATGTGTCACTTCAATAGGATTTTATATCCTATAAAAGACAGTTCTGCTTCGACCCAACGCTTCGCACACACCTCAGATTCAAGATCCCCCTCTATTTCTCAAACATACAACGAGTCAACCTTCCCACCTCTCTGTCTCATGTTGCATCCGCAGTCGCCATGACCTATAGCTTCTCTTGCATCCACAACGGCTGCTCCTATTATTGTCGTCGTTGACACATGTTGTTACTTTCGTCATTGTTGTCGTCGTCATCGCCCCCTTCACCTCACCAAATAGTCTTCTTTCCAAAACCATTAAGTTTTAAAATTTCTACAACTCTAAACCCTACTATTTTTTTAATCTTTGAATTTTGAAACAAAAATTTATTCCAAGTTTATTTGTAAGAAATGGTTAGAGAAAAGGAGAAATTCACATTTGATAATCGAAACGATCTGACATAGAGTCATAGTGTACAAGATGATAGGAGGTAGCAAAAACACGTCTTTATTTCAAATGCAATCACTATGAGAAGATATTTAAAGGTGTTATAAGGAAGAAAAAACACCTATCTGGCTCACAAAAAGATGTTGCATCATCTGCTAAAGTGCCATAAGCAGTGAAAAAGGAGATTCAATCATTTATGAAAAACTCAACAATGTCATAGCATCTTGCAAAACGAAAAATTAATTATAGAGTTGATATTGGCTCTTACTATGAGAGGGCTTCGCAACAATAGTTAGTAGAGGTATAAGAAGTCTCAAAGATTATTATATAATAAATGTAAGCTCAAAAGATGTCTCTAGAGCATATTAGAGAGGCACATAAATATTTCTAGCCAGATATTGGGAGGTTTTTTAATGAGAATGTCAAGGAGAAGTGTATCCTGACTTGACATGGATCAACTAACGAAGCAGGATGCATGAGCCAATACAATATGTAGTAAATAAACTTGCAAGGTAAGTTTTATTGCTTTAATTCCATAAATTAGCCAAGGCATAAATTCCCTTGGCTAAATATGGAATGGCTATAAGAAGCAGAAATAGTTTAGCCCAAATTCTTTTGTAAATCTTTTAAAGATATGCGCCACGTATGTTAGGATTCAATCTTTTAATGATACCTACCATGATGAATGTGGATCTTGTGGTTTCAGACCATGAATGAAAATGCGTAGTTGGCAAATACATGAAGAGAAGTACATCACTTCGCTCACATTACCTTTTTTTATTGTCTCGGGTACAAGGCACCTTAAAGGAAATTACACCTCGTATGGATGACAACCAAGAAATTATATAAGAAAAACGTATGAATTCTCTAACACATCTTTTATCACGAATAAATCTTCACATATGAAATAACATATCGAATGATGTCATATATTTATTGCTGAAAGTTAAGTTACAAATACATTTAAACTTTGAGCTTTCATCAAAATTCTTATGCTTCAAGTACTTAATACATCAAATGCACAATATATTGATTACAAGTAAGTTTAAGCATAATATATCTTCAAATATCGCTCGGTGATGGGTGGCATTGGATGACATCCGTCTGCATTGATCAGCAAATAGGCTCTACCTTCTTAAATCTTCCGATCGCAAAGGGTCTTTCCCATATGGACTCAAATTTAACATGTCTTTTACAGAGAGTCACAATTGGGTGGCGTAACGCCAACACCATGTCTCCAATCATGAAGGTACTTGGCCTTACCAGCCTATCATAGGCTTTGTCATTTGAGCACAATATAGCACGAGGTTCTGTTGGGCTTGCAAACAAAGTCCCTCAAGATTATCCAGCTCTTCCAACCGAAGTCAGACATTATGTTCACTATTTATTTGATTGTCTATTGCAACACGCAACAAGGGAATTTCAACTTCCAAATAAAGGATTGTCTTGGACCCAAAGGTCAAGGCGTAGGGAATAACACAAGTGGGTGTACGATATGTCGTACGATACGCCTACAAAATTTCTAAGAGCTTCTCAAGCCATTCTTTTGTTAATTGCATGTAGAAATTTCTTTATAAGGTTTACCAAGGTTTTATAACAGCCTCAGCCAAATCATTTGCTCTCGGATAATATATCGTGGAAAATCGCCAAGCAATCTGATAATGATGATCAAACCTATTGATTTTAGTATTTCTCAAAGCAAAGATAATATCAGAAATGACACGAAGCGGCACACCAAATTGACAAAAAATATTATTTCTCAGAAAATGTAATACATTCTCGGTCTTTACCTCACTTAATGGGATGGCTTCCACCCACTTAGAAAAATAATCAGTAGCTACGAAAATGAATCTATGTCTTTGAGAGGGCGAATGGTAAGCCGACTATAATATCAGTTCCCTAGGCCTCGAAAGGCCACGATGCCACTATAGAATGCAGAGTACTTGAGGGTTTATGAAGTATTGGGCAAAAGATCTAGCATTGATGGCACCTCTTTGCATACTCCGTGCAAAAAAAGGGACACTGTAGGCACGTAGTAACCATGTCTTTTAATTTTCATGTTTATTTTGTGACATGCAGAGGGGATCAACAAACACCGTCATGAACTTTAATCATGACTTTATGGATTTCATCTCTCCCAAGGCAACGCAATCACATTTACTAAAATGAGTGTCGACAATGTATCATTAATAATGGTGAAAGAAAGAGCTCTCTCCTGCATTTGAGCAATATGGGAACGATCTTCATTTGTAATAATGGCTTGCCACCAATCTATACATGATTCATCAACAACTAGTATTATGCTATCATTAACCAAAGGTGACGCTTCTAAGGAATCAAAATATGTGGGTGACGGGACCCTTCTATCCTAAATAACTACTGTCACCAAAACCCCATTTGGACTAGATAGCGTAGCAAGAGCATCAGCTTTGTCATTCAAATAATGTGATATTTTTACAACTGTAATATCAGGGATATGCTCCAGTTGCGTCATGACTCGTTTATGATAACATAAAAGTTTGTAGGTCCTCATTACTCGGCCGATCACCATGGGAATATCCATATACTTTTACTTTCTTGATATTCATTTGGATAATAATCTCTAGTCCAAGGAATAAGGCTTCGTATTCTACCTCAATATTAGTACATGACTCTGTTAAGCTATATGCATAGTGAATAATACCATATTTTGAGGATCCAAATATCATCCCAATCCCAACTTTCATTCAGGGTATAGCACCAGATAGGTCTTTTTTTAAAGAAGACGCACAATCGAAATATAATTCCCACTCAGGAGAATTGATAACTAGCAGATGTTCATCGAGAAAGAAATCGTTCAAAATTGAATCAGCCTGAATCGGATGAGCAGCTAGAAAATCAATGAGAGATTGTCCTTTGACGACATGCATAGGGACATATACAATATCAAATTGCAATGGTATCATAGCCCAATTTTCACCTTGGATTTAAAACTTATCCGATGGGAAAGCAAATAATGTTTTAATTTTTAAGCAACAAATATGAACGTCAAACAATATTTTTCTATTGGTGGATATTTCATCTAAGTTGGGATGAAACATCGACTAAAATAGTAAAGGGCATTCTCTTCCACATTCTCATTTACTTGAGCTAAGAAAGCTCCAACCGATTGATCCAAAGTGGCAATGTATAATATCAGAGGTTTCCATATGATTGGAGCTGATAATACTCCTGGGTTCATTAAATAGCATTTAATGTCATCAAAAGCATCTTGACATGCTTTATCTCAATAGAAACAGACCCATTTCTTTTAGAAGGCAGCGAAGGGTTGCCATCGTCTATAAATATTTGAGGTAAACCTCCCAATGAACGCATGCTTCCCGTCAAGAAAATACAATTGTGTTAAGATTTTTGGGAGGTCCCTACCAACTATGGTTTTGAATTTTTTAGGATCAACCTTTATGCCTTTATATCGGACTAAAAAAAAAACATCTCCGAAGATACGCCAAATGCGCATTTCAAGGGGTTCATTTTCAGATCATATTTTCTAAGGCGCTCAAAAACAACTTACGTTTGAAAGATGATTTTTTTAAAAAAATGGCATTTCATCACCACGTCATCAATATCGCATTTCAACTTGGCGTTGTAACAAGTCCTAAAAAAATGTACGTCGTCACACGTTGGAAGGTTGCCCCAGAATTTTTCAAGACAAAAGGCAAGACCTTGTAACAAAATATACTGATAGAAGTTCGAAATGCAATATGTTGTTCCTATTTCAGGGCCATCCGGCTTTGTTTGTATCTAAAAATGCCATCCATATAAAAAATCATTAGATAATACAAGCAATGTCTACCATGAGTTTTGGTATCAGTAAAGAAAAGTCAACTTTCGGGCATGCCTTATTTAGATCCCGAAAATCAATGCAAACACGTATCTATTTGTTTTTCTTTCAAAAGGGAACGACATTTGCCAACCAAGTAGGGTAAGATACTTCCCTGATAAAGTATGTCTCGATGAGCTTCTTGGTTACTTCTATGACCTGTTGCTCTACCTCAAGCTGCATTCTGTGAGGCATTTGCTTCAATGGAGCAATGCTTGATCAATACATAGGTTATGCACAATCATTTATGATGAAAAATCAGGCGGCATAACTCCAAGTCAAGCATTCACAAAACTCTTTTAGAAGATCTATGATTTTATGGGCTATAAACTCGATAAGAGTTTGCTTATGAATGTAGGACGAGGTTCATCAACTGTACCAAAGTTGATTTCGATCAACTCGTTCACAGTACAAGAATGATCGTCCTCTAATTCAAGAAAAAATATTACATCAGTACTATGCACGTAAAGTAACGTGCGTTGTCAATGAAATCATATGACGACACCCCACGCGATAGAGAAAAAAACGGCACAGTAACGGGGAATATTCCCCCCCCCCGTGTTATTCATGTTATTGTGTGTTATTCATGTGTTATTGTGTCTTGGGAATATTTCTGATGTTATAATAGCACAATAACACATCAATAACACGTCAATAACACATGAATAACACAGGAGAGGATATTCCCCTGTATTACTGTGTTGTTTTTTCCTCTGTCGGGAATATTCCCTGTGTTATTTAGGTGTTATTGTGTGTTATTCTGTCTTGAGAATATTTTTGGTGTTATAATAAAACAATAACACATCAATAATACATGAATAACAGTCAATAACACAGGGGTGAATATTCCCCGTGTTACTGCGCCGTTTTTTTTTTCCTGTCGCGAGGGGTGTCGTGGCATGGTTTGATTGGCTACGCACGTTACTTCTACGTGCGTAGTACTGATGTAATATTTTTTCCTAACTCAGAAGGGGAGTCCCCAGCTTCCACCTCCAAACTATTTTAAGCAAAGGATCTCACTGCCTTCCAAAGTAGAAATCATTTTATACGAGGCTGATGGGACTTTTATTTTATCTGGCTTTTTATATCCTAAGCATAATTTTTCTCATGTGGTTTATTCTGGCACAAAGCTTCACATAATCAAGCTTGACAAATTAACCATTTCTCAGACAAAAACCCACTATGTAAAAGATTATTCATTAGAGGCCAACAAATATTTGAAAGAGGAATATCCTCTGAAATTCCATTATCATCGTTCAACACCATTACATCAGGATAATGTACATGGATATCAACTTTATAAAAGAGAGTCTTTTTCTCCATATTTATGTCTCAAGGTACATAAAAGGTTTTAAATTCTTAAGTCATAAAAACAGTTTTTTGTGTGAAAAGTTCTCTTTTTATGAAAAAAATAGTGTTGTGAAAAAACTGTATGTGTGAAAAACAAGGTGTTTGTGAAAATGTTTTGTTGTGTTGAATATATTTTATGTTTTATTTATTTAGTTGTTAATGTATTGTTTGTTGTATTGCGTATGTGAAACAAAGGATCTGCAAGTGCCTTATTATCCCGATTTAGAAAAAAAGAAAAAAGTCAAAAAACAGAAAGGACTTCAAAACGTAGAAATGGAAATGGAAAACATTCAAAAATAACTTGAAAAATCATCAAAAATCATTGAGGGATTATGTAAATCCTACAACAGATAAAATTCACTCAAGTATACAAATGTCTGTCGTATAAGCTGTTTGGTTTGAACTAAATTCAGTGATTCTCCAACTGGTGCAGAACAACTAGTTTGGGGGAACTTTTTCGGAAGATCCTTATTTACACTTATCAAGTTTTTTAGAATTTTGTTCTACATTTCGTTATAACGGCATGTCAGACGATGCTCTTAGACTAAGACTTTTCCTTTCTCACTAAGAGATAAGGCTAAATTGTGGTTATACTAATTAGCACTTGGCTTTATTAAAAATTAGGAGATAATTCAATCATTTAATCAAGTCTTGAATTTTGACAATTTAGTGAAATCCCAAAACTTCTCACTCAATATTTTCTCTTTATCTTTCTCGTGTTTATTTAGGCAACCATGTCGATAAGATTAGGATGTTATCCATGAAAATTTCGGATATAACATCCTCTAAAATATGGTGACAATAGAGAAATTCCACAAATTAGAAATAAAGTTTTGAGACACAGAAAGAAGAGAAGATATGTGCAAATAGAGAATCAAAACTTCACAACTATCCAAAGTTTAACCAAATGAACGAGAAACTAACCACGATTAAAACAAAATTTTGGAGAGAGCTTCACAAATCATTTCATAAGGTGAAATTCCTTAGGATGGATCTTTTGATTCCATCATCCATCAATAGCCACGAGTTTGATAGCACAAACTTCAAAAAAGTAATAGGTCAGACTTCTATCCCCAAAAACAGTGCTAAGTTGCTCCAAGACAAGTTCACATTGATATGTGCATTTTCTAGGAAGATTGCTAAGGCTCAACCTCCAATAAAGTTTGAAGTTTCCCATCTGAATTCATACAAAGGAAAGACAAATCCAACTACAAATTACTTTGAGTCAGCAACTTCTCTAATGAACATCAAATATGTTATAAGGTGCATGTTATTTTTTACTATTATATTCAAGAGGGATCCAATTCCACAAGGAAGGTTCTTTCGTTTGCTTGTTAGCAGGATTATTTCTTTGGTTGAGTTCAAAAATCATTTCATCACACAATTTGCTAGTGTTCAAAGATGTTTAAAAGATTATCATGCATTACTACAGCTTGGAAAAAAAAAATTAAATTTAAAATTATTGTAATATAAGTTAAGATAGTAATAACAGAATTAATAATCGAACTGAAGTATAACCATAGAGCAGTTTGACTATTAGAAGTTGAAGGTGGACTTCCGCAGTGCATGACTTAATTAATATTAAGCTATCAGACCAAGTAGTAAAAAAAAAGTGATATCAGAGAAAGCACATTTGTCTAGCTTATTGAAAATTTTTTGATTTGTGGTTGGCTTCATCCCTAGAAAACACTAAGATGTCATCTAAAACGACAATCACAAAAATATCCAAAAACACCTAAAGACCCGGTTCGCAAATCCATAAAAATTGACAGAAAATTAGTTAGTCCAAATAGCATCACCATAAATTCATAATGTATAATCTTGAAAAACATTTTTGCTTTATCAATCCACGACTGGTGATAGCCTGGAATACATCAATCTTTGAAAATAAGCTCCTTTCAATTGATCAAAAAAGTCATCCATCTTCAACAGTGGATATTTATTTTTATTATAATTAAACCTACGAAAGTTGAGTAAAAATTTGGAAAGCGTGAAAAATTAAGTCTCATATGAGATCATGGAGAAGATTGAAAATGTGGATTATCGATTGGCTTTATCAGATCCTATGCAAAAAGTGCATACTATTTTTCACATTTCTTCGATTAGAAAATATCTTGCAAATGAATCAAGTAGGGTGATAGAAAACTCATTTAATATACAACTACAGTCCTCTCTTTGTGATTTGACTTATACCTAAGAGCCTGAAAGAATATTGGATTGAGATGTGAGAAGCTTCGTATAAGAGAGATTTCATTTGTGAAAATTTTATTGAAGCACGGATCTGAGAGGCATGCTATTTGGGAGAAAGCTATTGAAATGCAGAAAGATATCTGCAGTTTTTCAATTAAGGTACGTATGCTTTTATATTAAACTTTTTAAATTTTGATAACTAAATTTTCATGAGGAAAAATTGTAATACCTATTAGAATAGTAATAATAATTGATCTGAAGTGTAACTGTCAAGCGGTTTGACTATTTGAAGTTGAAAGGAGACTTCTTTCGTTCGTATTTAGTGAGAAAGAGAAATGGAGAACGAGAGAGAGTGAGAGTAGAAGGAGAATGAAGAGTTGGGTGTTTAGCCTTAGCGAAGGAAGAGAATAAGTTTCAAAGGAGAAATAAGAAGGGTGTCAAAGTTGTTTTCAGCCCCAACTTGTGGCTTCGTCGAGGAGCTTAACATCCAACGCCACTATGGAGACGAGAAAAACGCATCAAGGCAAAACCTAGCCTACATCATTGAATCAAGTGGTTTGTCTGCATGTGAAGGAAGAAGGGAGGAAAAAAGGGTTGATTATTAACCCTAGCCGAGATGAGTTGAGATTGAGCACTTATCTGAGGTTGAAGTGTCTCCATCCTATGTGAATTCTTGAGAGAGACAGGTCAAAGAAGGAAGAGAAAAATCTATCACAAACCGGCATGGGGCTTAGAATTAACCAAAAAGAGTACAGACAATAGGAAGATGAAAATTAAGTTTTCTATATTTATTTTCTATAACTAACATTTATCAAATGAAAAAACCACTAAACATATTAAATTAAAGAAAAACAATTAAATTACCTCATTACAGGATATCCGCATATTCTATAAATATTATCTTTTCTATTGCTCATCTTTTAATCAATTCATTACACATTAAAAGATAGTTTAAAACAAATTTGAGTTAATCAAAGCCAGTGAAAACTCACTCTCTTAAACTACAGTAATACAAGGAAAAAGAAAACAATATGCATGTCATTAAGCTTTTAATAAAATAATAACATTTTCCATTTATGCGTATGAATACCTTAGCATTCTTAAGCTAGTACCATAAATTGGTGACTCCATCATAGTCAAGCATACGCATACAAGCACATATTTATATATATAATATAATTAATATCATTCATATGCTTATCTTATTATATACAATATACTACGTGCATCTTTAAATAACATGATAATTTTAACTATAAGGAGACCTAACATTTAGATATGACGAATAAAAATGAGATCATATAAATTATGATAAACTGATACATGAAATTATAGATATCAACAAAAGTTAATGCAATTGTTTGAGAGGAAACAAAATACTAGTATAAATCTAAGGATAAGAGTACTAACCTCAATGAAGATTTATTTGTTTCTAAATTTGTCTCGATCTCGACTCTTCTAGTATGATGTACATTATAAATATGGTATTCATATTACTAAAATTTAATTTATTCATTATTTTAATTAATTATTAAATTTACAATATGTAAGTATAAAATTTCCATAACTTTACCATATGTAATCCTATTTATTTTTCTATTCAATATATATATATATATATATATATATATATATATATATATATATATATATATGACTGGAGAAATGTTTTCCTTTTCACTGGAGGTAGGATCACTTTACTTACTAGTGTTCTTCAAAATATCTCATTATATGTTTTGCAAGTGTTCAATCCCAAGAAAAGTGTCATTTGTACTACGGAGAAGCTTTTTAATAAATTTCTTTGGGTGGGGAATGGTGCAAAGAAAATTTGGAGTACTTAGCAAAAAGTTTGTAAGCCTAAATAAGCTGGTGTGTTCAGTTTTAAAGCACTAAATCATACTGTTGAAGTGAACCTTTGTAAACTTTGGTATAAATTTAGATTGGGTTCCCTTCTTTGGGCCATGTTTCTGAAGAAAAAATATTGTGCTCATATTCATCCTTCCTTGGTCTCGTGAAAGATTGGAGATTCTCGTATTTGGAAGGCTGTGGTAAATGCTAGAAATACAGCAAATTGTTTCATTTTTTGGGACATTGGGGAGGGGAAGATTTCATTCTGGAATGATAATTGGGGTTTTTCACATAACTTTGGTTTATCTCACTCTCTTCATTCAAACTCTTTATTGGTCTCGGATTTCTTTACTAATGATGGTTGGGACTACTCTAAGTTATGTTCTATGGTTGGGGAACATAATGCAAGGCATATTCTCACTATCTCCATTACTCCTACTCATAGGGATCTCCCAACGTGGATACTCTCTCTCGGTTTGCAAACTCATTTATGGCACTCTACACTCATATCGGGATTGGATATGGGGAAAATGAATTTGGCATAAATAGTTATCTCCCTCTATATCTTTTTTCCTTTGGACACATCTTAAGTCTTTAATCCTAATTGATGATATTCTTAAACTTAAGGGCTTGAAATTAGCCTCAAGTGTCATATGTGTAAAATGAAGGAGGATATAAAGCACATTTTCTTTGAGTATGCTTTCTCATTAGATGTTTGGGATATGATTGGCTCTTATTTTGGTTTCTCTTGGATACATAGAGGTTCTTTAACTAGTTATTTGTGGCAATGAAAGGATTATGATGTCTGTCAGGAGAGGTTTCCCCTCCCTTTATTGGTTTTTTGGTTCCTTTGGAACTCCAGAAATAGCTTTAAGTATCACACCTCCCCCCTCTACTTCTATGATTGTTGCCTATGTGATTGCCTATTACAATAAAGTTTTACGAGCTAGCTCTTCTGCAGTTAAAGTTTCTAAGCCACCTCGCCTTATTACATGGACTCCCCCGCACGCTAATTATGTGAAATTAAATATTGATGGTTGTTGGCATCCTGATTATGCTGCGGTTGGGGGTTTATTTAGAAATTCTGAGGGAAGATGTCTTTCTTATTTCGCTTCCCCAGTAATTGTTGAAACTCCATTGGCTGTAGAATGTTGGGGAGTTTATTTGGCTTTAGTGGTTGCTAACATTTTCAATTTTCATAAATTAGAGGTGGAGATGGACTCTAAAATGTTTTATGATATTTTGGTTGGTACCTCTTCTCCACTCTGAGATTTTGTCGGTACTTTTAAAAGAATACTAGCTCTTATAGCTGATAAACATCTTGAGGTTAATTGGAAGTTTATACACAGAGAGGGAAATTCCCTACCGATTGGCTTGCCAAGCATGCAGGGGAGATCTGTCACGTTGGCATACATCCCACTGCCCCGCTTCGAAGACTCATCATTGGGGATACTTTAAATATTCCTTATGTTCGATTTTAAGTTTTTTATGCTTTTTTGGTCATCAAATGAAGCTCTATTCAGTTTGGCTGGGCATTATTGCTTTTTTTCTTGTGGTTCCCTTCTATTTTATTTGCTTGGGTGTCTTTATCACTTGTTCTAGGATGTTCTCTTTTTTTGGAGTCATGGGCTGTGCTGGAGTCCCTGCTTACGGTTTTTTTGGAGATATTTGTTATACCGAGGACAGCTCTTCTGCATGATTTGTTTTGTTTTTTCTCTTTTCAAGATACTTCCAAGATATACAAGTGCACAGGATTACTCTTTTTTGACTTTTTTAGCTTTTGGGCATACCTGTATTTTGGAGATTCTATTTTGGGTGAGTTGTGCTGAAGGGAGAGGGACCCCTAGGGGTGAGTTAATTATATTTTTTGTGTTTTCTAGAAGGGAATCCTCTCCCCCTCCCTATCCTTGTATCTTTTTTTAAATATTAACGCGTAGGAGCCACCGCTGCTCTTTCCCCCATATATATATATATATATATATATATAATAAAATCACTAAATTAAAACTCACCCTTACGACTCTATCGAAATTGCACGAGGGAATCCTCCACAGTTTAGAACCCACAAGCATGCCCCTAGCTTTTCCTCTCCTTCAACTTGACTATCTCCTCATCAAACGTGAACAATTGAAGCCCTCCTTCTGCTTCTTCTGCTAGAACTTGGTTGAGGTCCGTAAGCACGCAAGAAAGCTCTTACTCAGCACGCAATCCAGCTTATGCTTTGCTATGCACAAGTCTCCCAGCCTACCACTCCGTCACCCTTGCTGCTATTAATGTCGATACTTCCGCAAGCTTAGCACAACTACACTTCGTCAGCCAACGTCGTCATTTCTGGCTACGGGGAAACCTTAGCTTCTGCTCGTTGTTCTTCGCGCACATCATTCAACTCTCCAGGTAAGTTGATCTCACCTACACATCACTTTATAAAACAAAAGTAACCTCTAAGTTCTCGATTGTTCATTTCCTCTCACTCTCCTCAACTCCAACTCTTCGCCTTCCTCGAAATGTTGAAACGAGGTGTAACAGAACTAGGTTGTAGCCTTTTCATGAAAGAAAAGAGGAAGAACTGAGCGCCTCTGGTGGGGATGTTGCAAGAGGAAAGAGGACACTTGTGCGGTGAAGTGGCTCTCGTGCGAGAAGAGGACTTCATGGGAAAGAAAAAGGAAGTCAAACCACTATACAATGGATTAAGGTATGAGTTAGGGTTTAGGTTTTCAAATAATAGAAATTAAATTAATTAAATACATTAAGATAATAACATTAAAATTTTATGAATAAAAATTTGATTTTAGAAGTGGAAGGTTTTCATGGGAAGGAATATCAATCCGAGCAACTTTTAATAAGGTAAGAATTTGTATATATATTACTTGTATGAGATGCTTTGTTTAATCAATCGAGATGTTTTTATGTAGATATTAATATAATAAATCTAAATCAATAAATAAATGAGCAATGATTGTTAAATTAAGATTTGAAAAGAGAAATTCAAGAGAAAAAGAAAGGCATTCAAGCTTCACGTGAATAATTAATTTTTTTATTAGCATTAGATTATTGATTTATTTAGAAGTTACATTTCAAGTTGATAAAAATGAATATGCAAATTATTTTAAAAGCAATTATTTCATTTGTGATTTTGTATTTTGAATGTTATAAAGATGTCTCACAAATGAGAGGAAAATAATTAACATGTATAATTAAAAGATTTTAAACTTATGTGAAATGATAAGGCTTAAATCAATCAAGATTATCACCAAATGGTATGGGCAAGAAATGTTATGTAACGGTGTATGAAAAATAAAATAGAAATAGTAAAGATGTACCATCAAGTGCAAAATTTTGAGGGTACCTACAAGTATAGCTTTTTTAGGATACTTTCGGGTATAACAATAATCCTGATATAAATTTTTAAAGAGGCTAAAAAGAAAAATACTTCAATTGAAATGGCAAGGGTTAAATATAAAATGAAAGCTTACAGTTTGATTAAATAATGAGCTATCTTCTTTTTGGTCATTCATGCATAACATTTACATATAAATTTAATGCATAATAAGATTGTAAATGTTTACTAAGTTGTGAAAACTTACAGTTGAATTTAATTGTTTCTTTCAAAAAAAATTATAGATCAATCTTGTGATGTGATTGTAATTTTCCCTTTGTATTGTTTTCTTATGGGTAGTGAGATATTGTTATATGTTGGATAAGAGATTATCTGCAGATTCTGCTGTTATTTCTAGATAATTATATTTATATGTAGTGTTCTTTGTAATGTCATGGTGGCTTTTTTATATATTGGAAGTCATGAAAGTAAGTAAAATGCTAATATCTTAGTTAATGCTAACTAATCACGTCAGGTCGTAACATCTATCCTAATTATGTTCTAACTAGCCTTACTTGGCCCAAAAAACAAAACCAAGTAGCCCAATCATTCCACTCAATTGGTCACAAACTTTGTCTCATTGTAGTACAAAGGATAAAAAGAATTGATAAGTGATTAGTAACATGCCCCTATTTTGTAATTTCGTTTATACTTCCTTGCATTTCAAGCTTCATGAATAATAACAAACAAATTATTTTTTTTGGGAAAAAAAATAAGAGAAATGAAGAGAAGAAAGAAAGAATCCTTGTCTTGTTTTTTTTTTCTCTCTACTGGAATTCAGATATCCAAAGCATATCAAAATTTTTAAGTTATTTTCCCAAAGGATTCAAATATCCCAAGTATATTAAATTTTGAGATCAAAGGTTGACTTTCTAATTTTACAAGAATAGCTCGAATGTGAATATCAATATTTCATCAAGATCATATAGTCTTCTAGTCCATAGGACAATGACCCATAGTTAATGAAGCATGATATTTATTTTGTGTGTATTATTTGCAGCCTTTTCTAAAATACGGTGAAATCAATTTGCATATATACTCTATTGAAAACTTGACCAAGTTATTTGAATCATTTTATATATTTTGGACCTTGTGGCCATTTGAATATTTTATTAGGGTTATCATGGACTATATTTTTTAAGTTGTCAGCAATTTATTAGCAAATTAATAGAAACTTTATTTCATGCAAAATAAAACTTTATTTCATTCATCTAAAAATAAGAAATATTTAAGTTATGGTGTTTTAATGCCATTATAAAAAGTTAATATTTATGTGAGGACTTCTATGCAAAAAATTTTACCCTCAATAAAATTTCAAACTAGATCAAGTTCGAGACTTCAATTTCTTTTAAGGAAAGCAACCTCCTTGTTCAAGTGTGACAGCTTATCATGTTACTTTTCATAGGAAGATTCTTATAACACTCAATTCTTACGTATTTACATATATAAAACCTAAACAATAACTTTTACATAAATGCCACCTTACCTATGCAAAAAAAAAAAATGTATTTTACATTCTAAAGTTAAAATGGTAATATTTTTTATGTGATATGACTGACTTGGGTGGTACAAATGTAAGAAAGTAAAGTTTAGATGATAGATATCTAAATACATAGGAATTGTGTGGTGTACATGTAAACGTCCTTTCTTCTTAATCTTCTCACCTTTTTACATCATCTTTAGTGTTATCTAGTTTCTTTCAAGGTCATCTTGCATAATCAAATTAAATAAATACAAGAACTACAAAGATAAATAGCATTCTCAGCGTAATATTATTGACAGGAGAGGTGTTTAAACTCAATTACAATGGATACAAGAAAGGAAAGAAATCAAAAACAAAATAAAATAAATAGGAATAAAATAAATACATAATAAAACAAATAGAAAAGAAATAATGAGCGAATAAAAGCTAATAAAAATTAATAATTCTAATACTTCCCTTAAAGTTGAAGCATAGATGTCAGTTATATTCAACTTGAAATTGAAGTCATCAAACAACGGATGATGAAGATTTTTGGAGAGAATGTCCGCTGGTCGATCACTAAAAACACAAATTTCCTTTAACTCATTCTTTTCCTTAATAAATTGTTTGTCAATCTCCACATGCTTGATACGATCATGTTGAACTGGACTGTGAGCAATGGTGATTGCGGCCTTATTATCACAAAAAAGATGCGGCGGGACAGAGGTTGGCATACGAAGTTCGCAGAGCATGATGCATATATAGAGAATTTCATAGATTCCTAAAGACATGGACCGGAATTCAGCTTCAGCACTGCTTCGGGAAAACAGACTATTCTTTGTGAATCCATGTGACAAGACTGACCCATAGAAATGAACAATACCCAGAGATGGAACGTCGATCATGAACCGATCCAGCTCAATCGGCATTTGTATAACAACAATAGGTTGAGAGGTGTGTCGAGAGAAAAATAAACCTGAGCCTAGTGTCTTTTAAATAATAGAAAAGTCGGTGGACAGCTTAAAGATGTTGTTCATATGGGTCATGCATGAATTGACTCAAATACCAACTGCGTGGCATATGTTGGAGCGAGTACGGGCAAGGTAGATGAGTTTTCCCACAAGGCGCTTGTAATGAGTTTTGTTGACAGACACAGCATTGGGAATGTCAGATATTTTTTTTTTTGAGATTCATAGGAACAGCAATAGGATTGCACTTAAGAATATTGTTCTTTGTCAAGAGATCAATCATATATTTGCATTGAGATAGACAAATACCCGGAGATAACCGAGTCACTTCCAATGCCTAGGAAGTACCAGAGAGCTCAAATATTTAATCTCAAAAGACTTAGCAATAATTGTTTTCAAGGACTTCAATCCTAGGAGATCGTTACGTGTAAGAATTATATTGTCAACATAGACAATAAGGATATATATCTGACCATTGGATGAATGTCGGAAGAAGAGGGTGTGGTCTGATTCAGCCTAAGTACAACCATGGCCCACAATCACCATTGTGAACTTGTAAATCAGGTCCATGGGGACTTTCGTAACCTATATACTTGCCCTCTGGTGACAGTTGTGTCAAAGCAAGGAAGGAGAAACATGCATACCTCTTTTGTACGCTCTTTATTTAAGAACGCATTCTTGACATCTTACTGGAAAAAAGGCCAATCCAAATTCGCCACAGGTGACAATAAGGCCTGAATAATGTTTAACTTGTCTGTTTGAACAAATGTTTCCTCGCAATAAACTACATAGGTCTATGAGTATCTTTTTGTGACCAATCGTGTCATGTTGCATTCAAAGAATCCATCAGAGATGAGCTTGGTGTTGAATATCAATCAGTACCTACGTCTTTCTTATCCTAAAGAAAAATCCACGACGTCTCATGTATGGTTCTGCTGAAGGACATTAATCTCCTCCATTATTGTTGTTTTCTAGGCTGAATCAGCAAGAGCAACCTCAATAGTAGCAGAAATTTGATGGTTCGTCAAGGCGGTAGCAAATGCTTTGTAGGTCAGCGATAAACTGTGAAAAGAGACATATTTTGTCATAGAATAGAGGGAGCGCGTTTGATTGCATAACTTATTTGGAGAATTCGCCTCCCCAGTCAAAGGAGGGATCATGTTGAAGATGATGCCCGGAGTAGATTCAAGGTCCTGTAAGGAGGTGGTGGACTCCAAAGTAGGAACATTAAGACGGGTGCGCCAAGTGTAGACATGGACAGTGGGAGGAGGAGATGGCGTACTCAACAGAACAGGGTACTCTGTGATAGGAACAATAGAGGGAATATCCATAATATTAGGATAAGGGATAGTGTTAGGGAACTCAAGCTCCTCCTCACTTGAGGTTGAGGTAGAAAAACAAATAACACTTTCAAAGAAGAAGACATCAGATTTTGTTGGTGGTAGGATCAAGACAATGCTAACTCATTTGAGTTGTGAAGTACGCAAGGAAGATACATTTTATGGATCTAAGGTCAAGTTTACTCCAAGTGAGGGCAGTGTTTCGAACAAAGATCGTGCACCAAAAAATTTAGGATCAAATGTAGAGAAGATCCGATTGGTATGAAAGTATGACATCGAGACAGCTATGGGGTTCAAAAATTTTAATTATAAAGAAGACTCTATTTATGAGATAGGTGGAAGTCAGAATGACATCATTCCAAAATTGTTTCGAGACATTGAATTGAAATATAATGGAGCAAGCCACGATAAAGAGGTGACGGTTTTTCCCTCCATTACCCCTATTTTGTTGATTGTCCGTACACGAGCTATAGTGGAGAATGCTCATATTTATCAAAAGTTTACCCAAAATAAAGGTGAAAAAGCTCTCAGTCATTATCGGCCCGAAGGACCTGAATAGAAGTTTTGAATTGAGTTAAAATAGAGGTGTAAGTTTTAGAAGATGACAGTAACTTCTGATTTATCTTTTAAAATGTAGATTAATATCATTCGAGTATAGTCATCAAAGAAGGTCAGGAACCAGCTTTTATTAGTATAGTTGAAAGCGCGAGAAGGTCACAATATGTCACTATGAATGAGAGAGAAAAGAGCGAAAGGTATATAAGTGGGGTGGATAATAAACCCGATGATGCTTAGCTAACTAACATGTCTCGCAATTGAAGTTAAGAAAATTTTTATTAGAAAACATCAAAGAATATAATTTTTTTTTAAATATTGAAAATAAGGATGACTCAAATGACAATGTAACAAATAATGGAACATTCAATGACTCGAGATAAGCTAAAACTCCTGAGTGGAGTGTTCTTACTCTCCATGTTCTTCACTTGGAAGTAGTAGTGTCCAGATACTCTCTTAGCAGTTTGAATCGTGCTCTCCAAATGATGATCCTAAACAACACAACCATGCGAAAAGAAATTAACAACACAATCGATATCAATTGTCAACTTACTGACAGATAAGAAGTTAAATTGTAATAAGGGAGAATGCAAAACAGACTCCACACTTAAACCGGTCATTAGTAAAACCAACCATTTATTAGTGATGGAACTACAAGAGTCATCAACAATTCTGGCCATATATTTTTCAGAACACGGATAGTAAGTCAAGAAAGCTTGTGAACATCTAATCATATGATTTGTGTCACTCAAATCAATAATCAACGGACTATAGAAGGAATAAACTGTGAGAGCCATTGAAAGAATACCTTGTCGAACGTGGGAGGTCAATGGACTCGCAAAGATTTGAGTGGCTCCATGAAATTTGATCATATGCCCCATCTAGTTTTTCAGGGATTCAGAGGATTCCAGGATGTTTCGGGTAGGAGTCGGTTCACTCGTGGTAGACTCGGAAGTCGTCATGATACCTTTGGTAAAAGGATTTGGCTGAAGGTTTGTATGTCAGCTTACAATAAAGTTTTTAACACTTTTCCTGAGTTTTGTTGGGTTTGTGACAGGAATACCAAGTAGGTTGACCAGTCCTATATGGCAAGGACGAGGACTGAGCACTTTTTGAGTTAAGGCGGACGATTCGGCTGAAGGATTGGAAGTCTTGAGCATGAAAAATATATGGCTCTCTTACCAAAGAATCTCGATGAAAGTTGCGCGAGCTGAAGGAAGAGGATCCCGACCAATAATACGGCCCCGAACTTCATTAAGGTCTATGTTAAGACCAACCAGGAATTGGAACATACGATCCTTTTCAATAATCCTTTGGAAGAAGGACGGGTCGGCTAGGAAACCCAAGTGAAGTCGTAGTACAGCTTGCATTCCATTCATAGTGCAACAATGTCATTAGAGTGTTGGGTCACAATCCTTGATCTCTGTTTTGTCTCACGAATTTTCTTAGATACCTCGTAGAATTGGTCGGAATTTCCTACATCCGAGTAGGTATCACGGACAGTCTTCCAGAGAGCACTAGCTGAAAGGGGGAGCATATATGAACGACCAATCAAAGTCTTCATGGAGTTAATCAGTCATAACATGACAATGGAGTTCTCCACTTCCCAAGCTCTTGTCAGGTCATTTTTTTTAGGCTCACGAACCATACCTGTAAGGTAACCAAACTTCTCACGTCCTTAGATAAACGATGACACTGCTTGTAACCATTGGAGAAAGTTACTGTCGTTCAGTTTATGGGTTTTGATTAAGAAATTCATGCTGGTTTCCAATTCCCTGGTCTGCAAGGGAGCAGAAATTGGATTTGATTCTCCAGTGGAATCAATAACAACTTCTAAAAGTGGTTTAAAGTTGAAGGAATCCACCTTGATTCCGACTGAGCCATAGGAGATGTTGTTGAGGTTTTGTCGAGGTTTTGATCCATTGATGAATTCTGGTAGAGTTACGGCAAAAGACTGCAGGAAACTGCAGCTGCTAAAAAAGGGAGTGCAGAACCTCTGACGGCTGGATCAAGACCTTGCGAGTGCACTAGAACCGATGGCTGCTGGAACCGGCAGTAGGAAGACTGGCTGTTGCTGGAACCTATGCCTAGAACAGATGGCTTTTGCAGCTCCAAGGAGGGCTGAAGGAAGAACGGCTAGAGCAGATGCTAGGATCAACGGCAGGAAGATCTGTAGGAACGCCCGCTAGAAAAGCTGCTGGGAGTTTTAACAACAGCAAGAGACATGGGAAGGTTCAGCTGCAGGAAGATTCTGTAGGAATGGCAGGAAAATCTGTAGGAACGGTAGGAAGATTCAGTGCACGAAGAGACATGGGCTGGTTGCCAGGACAGAACTTCTCGGATTAAAACCTGGCTCTAATATCATGTTGAATTTGTGACAAGAACAGCGTAATATTATTGATAGGAGAGGTATTTATGCCCAGTTACAATGGATACAATAAAGAAAAGAAATAAAAATAGAAAAAAATAAATAGAAAAAAAGTAAAAATAGAATAAAACATATTGGAAAGAAATAATGAGGGAATAAAAGCTAATAGCAAGTAATAATTATAATACATACCAATCCCGACAATAATAGGAAAGCCCCTCTTCTCCAGCAAACCCTGAAGGAAGCAAGTTAAACAAAAAAATAAAGTAAAAAAAGACGCTGTCATCAATGCAAAATAGTAATTTCGTTTTTCATTCTAAATTTCACTTAAAAAAGAGGTTTTGCAATGCTGAACAACCTGAATTGCTTGCACAGCAAAAAGCAAGCCCCGATCAAAATTATAGGAACCAGGCATTGGAACAAGTTGCATGTTACCCCTGAAAGCAGAAGAATCTGCAGTTCTTTCAGAAGAGAAGCTTATAACTGAGAAGTAAATAAACAGATTTGCACCACATTCAAGATATTTTGTTCGAACATAACTAAAGTATAAGCATGTGCCTGTGAAGTTCTAGCACATGTAGCCACCCTTACTGAAATAATCTAAATAAAAAATAGGCATTTACATACATACCACCATAGGAATTTACATATCTATTACATGAGCTTTACTTTCACATTTATCAACCCAATTCTCTCATCTCACATAAAAAATACTAACTTTTTAACTTTTAAGAATTTAAATACACTTTTTCATGGAAAGGTAAGGTGGTGTGTATGTAAAAATTAAAGTTTAGGTGTTATATATGTAAATACATAGGAATTGAGTGGTATTTATATAAATCTTCCTAAAATAAGTTTTATCCAATCAAAATTTATCAAGAAACCTGAAATAAAATTCCATGTTGCTTCCACATGGTCAATGTCGGACTTCTTCGGAGATCGAGTCCATGGCTGTGCAATGTCTTCTAGCCTAGGAACAACATTCCTAGATACACGTATTGGCTTAGGAGCAGCAATGGACCTTTCCTGACTCTCAATTAAAAGCTTACTAGATAAAGGTGGTGGAGTGTTAAGACGAGGAACACCTAAGCATAAGGAATAAATGATTAGAAAACAAATAAATAAACAATAAAACAGAAAGTTTTATTGAAAACCTAAAAAAATGAGCTCATAGAACTATAAAAGAATGTCAAGGCTGCTTAACATAATGAGAAAAGTGTCAAAATGGCCGCCGACTTTTTGCAAAGGGCCATTTTAGTCCCAAGTAATAAAAGAGTCAATTTAGTCCCCAAACTCTTTCAATGTGGGTTTAAATAGTCCCCAATGAGGGGTATTTTAGCCCCCACTAAAATTGTTTCAGAAATAAATTAGCAATTTAATAAGGTCTGGGACTAAAATGACTCCACTATAAATAGTCAGGGGACTATTCTGAGACTTTATTATTTAGATAACTACTCAGAGCAAAAAGTTCAGCCGCACATGGATTATGGGATCCATTATACTGCAGGATAAAAGAACAACACTTTAACATGGTAAAATACTTGCACAATGCTAGTCATCTTGGAGGTCACAAAAAAATTCAATTGAACCGTTCATTAAAAAAAGACCTCCAAATTATTTGGTTAGTTTCTAATCATTTCAGAACATAACTGAAGTCTTGCAAATAAATCCAATATGATCCGTCATGCAATAAAACACTCCAAAATACGATAGAATAAAGAAGTCATATAATGGATTAGCACAAATTTTAACGTTCAATTTTGAGGAAGGATGGAATGTCATGGTTTAGATTGTACAATATTTATTACAAAACATGAAAAATAGCTGTTCTGGTTTCCTTATCAAATAAACAGTTTAAGGGGTGCATGTTTCTTGCAATTTGGCCCTTCTCTTTTTTCTGTTGATTTAGGATGCTCGCCAACACCTAGTTCAATACAATTTGGCCATTTCTACTTTTCCTCTTGCGTGTAATTTCATCTGATCATGATCATAGTAATGAAATTTCTAGAATATTTTAGAAAACCTTATAACCTTCCAAAACAAACGAGGATACCTCCAAAAATACCAAACAACTTCCATATAAGTACATCAAGTCCTCAAGGAAAGAGCACTCTGGGCAACTATAGCTCAAAAGACATTAAAGTATGCCGACATACTACCACTGGGGAAAGGAAGGACCATGCCATACAAAGCCAATCAAAATAACGCATTGCCAAAGCAACCACATCGTTATCTTTAGCGTCAACATCGATTGATCATATTTTGATGATCAACTGTATCATTTCAACCACGTCATTAGGTTGGTGACATCAAAGCTCATTAAGATAGGCTATGACAGCAACGGAGACCGCTTCATGATTGGGCATCTTAGATCAAACAGTTATGGATCAAAAAATTAACTCTGATTTATTGTAAAATCACTAACTGGTCATTTGGGGAAGCTTTCCAGTGACTTCACGGTGCAAAGCCGTGGTAGCTTTCCAGTGGCTTCACGGTGCCAAGCCGTGGAAATGGTTGTTTGAATTCCGCATCTTAGCGACATTTTACGCACCACATTTCACTTTTAGTGCCGTTTTAACAACACGGTCGAGCAAGCGCGGTCCACGTTTTGGTAAAGGGTAATTACCCAAAATCCTTTGTCTTCAAGTTTTATCTATGCCCTATCTCTCGTTCTCTTTCTTGAAACTGTGTGTATTGCATTAATTAAAAAAAGAAGAAATTATAAAAATAAGCAAAATGTTTAACTATGCATATGCAAAAAAGAGACATATCCTCTTAAAGAATAGAAGCAAAGTTACTGTCATCATTTACATGCTTAAAATCAAAACCCCCATCTAATGCAAGTGTAGCCCAAAAATGGGCAGCATAGTTGCATTCCTTATGAGTATGGACAAGAAACATTTGCTTACAAAATTTCAAATAGAAAAAATATAGGCCGCTTCCCGTTGTTTCTCCCAATATTCCATCATCATAGTGGTAGCTGTCTATGCCCTAGCTCTCATTCTAAAGCCATTGTTTATAGGAGAAGGTGATCGAAAGTGTATTTCTTCGAGTAAAAGGGTGGAACTCTCTTTTTTTTTTTAATTTTTGTGGGCAAATTCATTATTTTTTTCATTTTTGATTGGATTTGACCTTCCTCTACTGGTTATTCTATGCATTCGTTCAATTCCGAAGGGATTTTAACAATGTTGAATTTGTTTCTATGGGTTTGTTTTATTGCCGTATTTGTGAAATATGCTTTTGATCAGCATCCTCCTATACAATTCTCTGTGGGTTTTGTTTTGCTCTAGAATTCTGATCTATATTGTTAGGGGCTCTGTATATTTTAGAACCTCATATAAGATTCAAATATTTTCATGAAATCGTTGGTGACTTGTGGTATTAGGGCTAGAAATTACACTTTTGCATGGAGTATTGGATCTTTTCAGTTAGTTAATAGATATTGCCACTGGATTGCGGTATTAGCTCTCGTCCTACTAAATTGACAGTCATATGCCTAGGCTTCTTTGTATGTGGAATTCGCTTGAATTATGTAAAGGGAGATGGAATTAGTTCCTATTAGAGCCGGAAATTATGATCATTGCCTTCACTTTCTTGAATTTGATTAATGATACAATTTTGTGATGGATTGGACCCTATGGAGCACAGACACGAGGACACGGATATGACACGATACGACATAGCACGAAGTAATTGGAAAAAATAGAACAGGATACGGCCCACATTTTTTTATACTTAATAAATTATATATATGTATATGTATATGTATATGTATATGTATATGTATATGTATATGTATATGTATATATAATATTTTCTACTAAAAACATCACAAAACAAATGCAATACTTAAGAAAACTTTATAATCATAAAAGTTATTTTTTAAAATATCAAAATTACATTCAAAATAACCAAAAATTACAAAAACACTTATGACAATCTCATTCATAATAAAATGAAGCACATTATAACAAAATGGCAAAATCAGCACAATTATCACTAATTGAAGTTAATGCATTAACCAATGGCTTCATTATTTGTGCTAGCTCCATTGGCTTCATCAATGACAAATTCACCTTCATAAACAAAAAGCACTATTTTTAAGCAAGGCTCAACAAGAGAATTATTAGCAGCTTCAAGGATTTCAATATCCTCCATTGTAGCCAAGGCATCTCCACCAACATCCCATAATTTTGTGTCATCGTGAGAATATTTTGGGCTCCTCCAAAATAGGAGACGAAGTTAGTAAGACTAAATACCAAGTCTTCACATCGTTGCGAAGTGATTTTATTCCTAAGTAAATTAATAAAAAAATATGAACTCTAGTTCTTTCTCAACAAGAAAATGAACACAGTTGAGCTAACAATTGGAAATCTAAACTTTGTAGTTGTGGGGAACATGCTCCAAAAATCATCCACCATGTCTTTCTATCCATAATAGCTCTAAAAGCTATAGATTGTGACCAACAAAAGCACCACTAAATTAAAAGATATTAACAATATATCTTTCTTCAATGTCTGTGAAAATCCTTTTCAAACATTTATTTCTCTCAATTGATAAATTTATATCCTTACGTGGAGCAACACCATTTGGAGCTTCACGTAGCCAAGCGTGACTATAATATTTAATAAAAAAAGAACTTATAAGTGACAAAATTAATACAAGTTAAGATTAATTGAGAATAAACATTAAATCAAATAATATTTTGGATTGAGAGAGTGAGCTAAACAATGAAGATAAGTGTTGTTTTTATTCCATCTTTCTACTAAAATCTCGTATACAACTTTATAAAAATTAGAGCCTTTATTGTCTTTTTTCCCTCGTGTCAATATATAATATATTTCATGTTTTCTATCATAGAACCTCACATATTGTAGACAAAATGGAGAATTTTATCTGTATTAGCAGATATCAGCATGTCATACATAGGTTCTGTAAAATCAATAACATAATTAATTTTATCCCAACACACATCATCCGATATTTCTTACTTCACAAGCCTTGCCTTATTTATATCATTTTCACGATATATATTTCACTTGTCACTGATCATTATTACTTGTAGCACTTGTTTCATTTCTTTGAGTTTCTTGAGCAAGATTATACTTGATGCAAATGGCCAACATACTCAGCTTTACAAACTCATTGAATGTTGATAAACTCATTGAAAGATCAGAATATATTTTTTATAAAATGGCATCTCCTTTAATGTCAATTATCCAGTTGCATTGCCCATAAGTTGTTTCATTTTCATTTATATTCTTTGGAGCACATATATTCTTCAATGCTAAGTTTAACATAAGAATATGACAAGGAGTCAATATGAGGATATTAAGCCTAAAAAAATGCCCATGCAACTCTACTCATTAGTGAATTATCAGAGATTACTTGAACCACTTTATCTGAACCTCCGCAATTACCTCTTTAATTTTACTAGCAATGTATAACTTATTTTTATATGCCCCTTCACAGTTAACAGATTTTATAAATATTAGTACATATTTTGTGACGCCTATGAAATTAATGAGAGATTTTATTTGTGCATTTGTCTAACCATCACAAACTATGGTAACTCCTTTCTCATTCCAAGTCCTTTTATAAGCTCAAACATTCTCTCAACATGTGATCTCTCTTTTGAAAGCATGATTGTTCTTAATAAACTATAACCATGAGGAATATATTTAGTGATTGTGTTGTTAGCTGCATATGAAAATGCACTGAAATATGTGAATTTCTTGTCAAATGAAATGAAAGAACTGCAAAAGAAAACATTCGAATGATTTATTCATGTAAATGATCTCAAGCTTGTAAATTAAATACTCTTTTAATAGCACTATTGCCGGCATTTTTTTTTTCTTATGATCATAATCACAACCTTCCGCTCTAAATAAATGCTTAATAGACTGAGAGCTATACAATTGATTAGAATCACTTTGTCAAGTAGAAGGAAGTGGAACACTCTTAAATGCAAACATTATTCTTTTTTGCTCTGCATCAGCATCTAAATTTACATTTCTTGAATTTGTGTTGAGGTCACTTTCGAACATGCTCGAATACCGAGTCCAAATTGTCGAAGCTAGAGTGCTCTAACTCTATAATATGTTCTTCTGAACTTTCCTTGACAAAAATGACACTGAAATTCTATATTAACTCCTACTCCAATTGATCCCAATTTCTCTAATTTGGTGACATATACACAAAGGTTTTGTTTCGTTCTTTATGAGATTGTTAGAGGCACTTGTAGTAGTCATTATCATATTAATCAATTAAAGAAAAAATATTAACATTTAAAATTACTATATATATATATATAATGGGGCATTTACATTCATAGGAAAAAATTCTTTATTTACCTATCTCATTCTCAAATCTATTAAATGCATAGGAATTCGGTGGTATGTGTGTAAATGCCACACATTTAATTAATCTATATACCATGTGGTTTGTGCTATTTATTCAAAGGTTAGAGGCTAAAAGCTAATGCCTACATGAATCAATGAAGGAAGATTTCGATATTTCAACATTAGAACCTAGGTTGTCATAGACATAATTTCTTGTCACATTTTCCTGCATACTACTCAATTCTTTCATATCACATCAAATTTATCAAAACAACCACTAATTATTAAGGTTCACAAATCACTAAATCAAATCCACCTTTTCATGCACGGGTAGAGTAATATGCAAGAAAAACTCAAAGTTTTGGTGTGGTATCGGTAAATACATGTGAATTTCGTGTTATCGTCACAAAAAATAGAATTGTAAAATAAATGAAGTATGAAGCATGAAGGTTACCGTCAAACCGACACGTGTGGATCGTCCCCCAAGTCAAGTTGAAGCTCTAGATCGCGAGGGAGATCATGTGGAAGCTCAATTTCATGTTTTGGATCGTGACCTAGCCGAAGTCGAAGCTCTGGATTGTCCCCTAGCTAGCATCGAAGCTCTGGATCGCATGGTAACTATATATAGTGCTCTGGGATGTTCCCTTGCTCGAGTTGAAGCTTCGAATTGCATCGAAGACTCTCTTGCTTCAATCAAGTCTACTCGGCGACTACTTTGTGTCAATAGTGACGCTCGACAACTTCTTTGCATCAATCGATGACTCTCAACAACTCGATCATTAACGCTCCACGACCTCACCGCTTGCTTCGACAAGGTCGCTGCAAGGCGATGGAAGGTGTTGTGAAGCATTGGTAAGACCTTAAGACCTTCAGAAACGTCACAGTTTTGATTTTATTTTGTTGATTAGAATTCTACTTCGTCGCTCGAATTTAAGTCTCATGTCTAGTGTCAAGAGGTGTCTGAGTGGCGCAGAAACGTGTCTAGGAAGTCTTGAATTAATCGGAGAGCTCTGACACGTTTAGTAAAGTGTCGAACATGGTATCAGTCTGTGTCGGAGCCGTGTCTGACAAGGGTAGGGCTTCTTTTTGGAGGTGTCAGTGCTTAATAGTTTGGACAAAACGGGCAGTTATAATTGGTAGCATTATCATTCTCTTCACCTTTTCATTGGTAGCCTTATAACGTACCAAATTTTCTTTCTATTGCTTTAATAATTAGAGATCTAAATAAGCAATACAAGAGAGTGAATATTATGTGTTTTAATAAAGAGATGTAAAGTTTATTTCTTATGATCTTTGCCTCAAAGAATTTGAATTAGAAAATATACCAACAATAAATTTCAAAAAATAGGCACGCAGAGCAAAATTAAAATTTTCAAAGAAGAATTGAAGAGAGTACAATAAAATGTAATTAAAGAATAAGTGGGATCAACTAAAAAGAAATTGAAAATTAAGGAAAGAATTAAAGTGATGAGCTACAAGTCTAGATTAAGATCATATAAAGAGAATTATAGATGCATCGGAAGAATGGTGGAACGAGAGATTATCGTTGAAATGTCATTTTTTTAGTTCTACTACTCATCTGGCACAAATCGTGATACATGTCATGGAGCTTGAGACAGTGTTTTGAGCAAGGAATATTTAAATTTCTATTGAAAGTCATTCAGAACTCTAATTTTAGCAAACTTACAATCAAAATGATCGGTTTGACGAGACAAACCAAACAATACCCAAATTAGTCCAAGCCAAGTCAAATTAAGCTCAGATCAAGCAATTAAAATTTTGAGAGCTTTTCAGACATGATTAAAAGGTTAAACAGATTCCAAATCTGGCAAGCTTATACTCAAGTCGAGCATCGCGACAAAGCAAATCAAACAAACTCAAGATCGCTCAATTTCTACATTATTAAAACACTCAAATATCCATCGAACGCCGCCTGATCAGGAAGATATCAATGGGTCGTCCAATCAAAAGTGGTTCGAATTCTTTCTTTATTTGCGACCTGGGTTCTATAATTAGAGCTCCACACCCTCATGGGGAGAGGATTAGACCATTGACAAGAAGACTAAAGTATGTAGAAAAGGTAGTTGAAGTCCAAAACCCTGCACCGACGATCTGGCGAACACTTGTTCTTGGAACTGTTGACCACTTTCAACATCCCGCTCCCATAGTTGTTGACCAACATCAACCATCTCTCGCCAACCGACGCCACCAACTCCGACCAACTCCGGCCAACACCGCCAGCCAACCCCAGTCATCACTGCCTTCAATCAACTCTGGTCTCCGCCGCCGGTGAACTCTAGCCACCAGCTCCAACAGCCACTAGTCGTCGTCTTCTGTGGCCAACTATTATCGCCCCCGCAGCCGGTGGTCACCTGCTCCTTGCAAAAAAGTCCCATGCGGAGTCATAATATGCATTACGGAATATCAGCGTACGTTGCGGAATAGGGAAGCACCCAGTGGAGCAATATGCCGTCCAGAAAAGCACCCGATGGAGCAATACGTCATCCAGAAGATGATGTAACAATGCACCCCAAATACGGTACAGTGACACCTCAATGATGATTTAACAATGCATCCCGCATATGGTGCAACAACGCCCCTTGAAAACAGTGTACTAATTGTGAGAATATGGTTCAAAGGCACACTCTGATGATAATGTAACAATGCACCTCGAAGATGCCGTGACGATGTCACCCAAAAAAGGAGTAACGATGCCCTCCGAATATAATGCAAAGACACAACCCGAGTGTAACGACGCATCCTGAATAAGGTGCAACAACACACTCAATTAAAGCGTAACAGCATATCCTGAAAATGATGCAATGACACTCCCCAATGACAGTGTAATAATGCACCTTAAAGACAGTGTAACGATGCACCTTGAAGACGATGTAACGACGCACCTTGAATACGATGCAACAACACATCCCAATCAAAGTGTAACAACGCACTAACCTATGATATAACGACGTTTCCCAAAGACGGCGTAACAATGCACCTCGAATACGGTACAATGGCTCCTCCCAAAGATGTAATAACACACCCCACAAATGGTGCAATGATTCCTCCAAAAGACAGTGTAACAATGCACCTCGAAGACGGTGACTTTCTTCAAACTCACAAGGCTCTCTTCTTACGGCCTACCTCTATAGGCTACAGGACCAACCACGACCTGCATGGCTTAAAGTTCGTGCAGCTACTGATTCCAGTCATTATTGCCTACGAACCTCATCCAAACTCACCGCTACAACCTATGTGACCAATTACGGCGTACATGATATACAACCCACGCAGCTCCCGACTTCAGATCCTACGGTCTATAAATTCATCACATCTCACCACTATGACCCATGTAGCTAATTACGGCCTATGTGGCTCACATCACGCACAACTCCTTACTCGGCCTTACGACCTAAGGACGTTCTCCCAGCTCAATCTTATGACCTATGTGACCAACTACGACCTATGTGACTAACTGCGACCTATGTAGTCTACAACACATATAGTTCTCAAAGCTGACCCTACGGCCTACGAACATCATCGCAGCTCACCACTACACTCTATGTGACCAAATATGATATATGTGGCTAAAAGCTTTTGCAGCTTTCTACTACAATATCTAGGGCCAACTAACACTTCTAAAGCAACCATTTACGCCTCACACGACCAACTACTACCATGACTATCAACTACATATTGTACAACACGCTGGCGCTACAGCCCTCATCCACAACCTTCACAGCAAACTATTATCTTCATAACAATCAACTACGACCCTTACAGCTCTTGTGGTTGCCGACTTCGATTAATATTGCCTACGTACCTCATCCTAACTCACCACTACGACCTATGTAACCAACTACGACCCTTACAGCTCTTGTGGTTATATATATATATATATATATATATATATATATA
>NEWO01000476.1:116244-167414 GCA_003013225.1 Phalaenopsis aphrodite
ATATATATATATATATATATATATATATATATATATTGCCAGCATGGTGTCGTTCCCCTCTGTTAGGGTTTTGCCTCATGGCGAACCCTAGCTTTCTGCCACACGGATCTCCCATCTGCTACACAGATCTCTCTTGCATTTCTATTTCCTTGTTTCGTCTTTGTCGACATCGGTGCTCGCATCATCGCGTTGTTGTGCTTCACGTTCGCGTGTTTTTGGCGGCAGGCTCGCGATTTCACATCATTCCAGACGTCGTCAGGACAAGTTTTTGCATTTCTTTCCAGACGACGTCCTCGCCTGTCCAGGATGCCTCCTTCGCAATTCTCGCATCTTCTCTTTATGGCGACAGAGCTGCTGCTCTGCTCGCTTGGTCGCAGTTGTGTTTGTCGCACAGCTCTGCCTGCGTTTTCGCATTTCCTTTTAGACAGAATCTTGTCGGCAGAGATGGTTATCTGTTCCTATGCTACTGCACTTGTCGGCGACCTCTCGATTCCTACTCGTGCTCCTCTTTCAGAATCAGAGACTGGTTTTCGTATAGGTAAATCTTGCAATGTTCATCAATCTTTTCACGATGCTCTTGAAGGCGGTGGCGATCACACCTTCATAAAAAAAATGGGAAAAAAATGGGAAGTCTGTTCTTATTCTCACAAAGGTTGAAACCAGTACTCTCGTGTCATCTTGGCGTTTTGCTCTAGTGGGGAAATTTCTTTATGGTAACCCAACATTGGAGATCATTCGGAAAGAGTTTGAGGCTATGAAGCTATTGGGCATTTGGAATATTGATTTAATTGACGGTCGGCACATACTAATTTAGTTGTCTCATGATGTTGATTATACCAGCATCTTTTCTGGGAGAGTTATCAAAATCGACAACCGTAATATGAAAATTCTAAAGTGGACTGTTGGTTTCAACCCAAAGGTGGAGTCCCCTATTATTCTAGTTTGAATAAAATTTCCGGGGTTAAAATTACATTTGTTTAATTTAGAATTCTCTACTCCTTAGCAACAGATTAAGGTAAGCCTCTCAGGGTTGATAGTCCTACGCTTGCTGTCACCAGACTCTTTGTGGCTTGTGTGTTAGTTGAGAGGAATATCACTCAATCTGCTCTGGATGAGGTGTGGATTAGAACAACTCACAATGGGTATTGGCAAAAGATTGAAATCAAACCACACTCTCCTTATGGCTCTCATTGTAGTATGTTTGACCATAACTCTACTATTTGTTATCATTTTTATCCTCATCTAAGGTTGAATATCACTAAAGAACAACCACTTATTATCCCTGTTGAGAATATGCAACTCGATCCTCTTCCCAACACCGTAGTTTCTGAAGAAGAACAACATACTACAGTTATAAATCTAGTTGTGCTTATATCACTCACTATTATTGAAGAAGACTCACTTACATGCCAAGACACACGAAAGTGCTCCTTTGATCCAATAGCATATCAGCCGGTACAACATGTCGTTGCTTCTAATGTTCAAAATCTGAACATCTTTAGCACACTTTAGACCAAGATCAGGCGAGTCAATCTTCGGAAGAGGAATGGCAGGTCTATTCCAGGAGGACGAAGAAGAATGGAGGTCGACTCCAGGTAAGGAACATATTGGATGATACATTGGTTACTACTGGCAATGGCAATCATCTTACCAACTTATTAGCTTGCTCCTTCCTTAAAACCAAAGGAAGAGGCAAAACCAAACTGGGTTGTTCTCTAACCACCTGATACTTTGTATTTCAGCATTTTTAGGCTTTTTTGTCTCTACTGTACTTTTCTGTATTTTCTAGTTTTGGAACCACTTGTGATTTTGGTGTGGACAGGGTGTCTTGTTTGGGCCCTTCAACACATTGTATCTGTATCTTTCTTTCTAGTTAATATATTAGCCTTTTTTTGAGGGCCCAAAACATGGCTCCACACCAAAACCAGAGAGGGTTCCAAAACTAGAAAATACTGAAAAATACATTTAAGACATAAAGAAAAGCCTAAAACTGCTGAAATACATAGTATCAGGTGGCTAGAGAGCACCCCAATTTGGTTTTGTCTCTGCCTCTAGTCCTAGAAAAGGAGCAAGCTAATAAGTTAGTGAGATGATTGTTATTGCCAGTAGTAACCAATGTATCATCCAATATGTTCCCGAGCTGAAGTCAGCCGCCATTCTTCTTCCTCTTGGAATAAACCTGTCATTCCTTTTCCGAAGATTGGCTCACCTGATCTTGGTCTAATGTGTGTTGGAGCTGTGCAGATTATTGAACGTTAGAAGCAACTACATGTTGTACTGGCTGATCTGTTATTGGATCAAAGGAGCACTCTCATGTGTCTTGACGTGTAAGTGAGTTTTCTTCAATAGCAGTAGGTGGTATATGCACAACTGGATTTGTAGTTGTAGTAAGTTGTTCTTCCTCATGAGCAACGGTGTTGGGAAGAGGATCATGTTGCATCTTCTCAACAAGGATATATATATGACAACTATTCCCTTATAATTCAGAACCTTGCCAAATATATCTAACTTAAATATGGAAAGGAAATAATTCTAAAAATAAACTGAAAAAAAAAAGAAATATGAAGGGAATAAAACTCATCAAAGAGTTTCCTAAATTGCCTCCAAACAAATTTTCTTGAATTTTGTGAGAATTCCACACTTCCGCTCACGTTGAATCATATATGTTGTGAAGACTCTGTTTGGTATTCAACTCAATAAATTTGTCTTGAGGTAAAACTTTAGTTAAGATATTAGTGACTTGAAAATGAGTTTGAATCTAGATTAAGGGCTCGTTTGGGGTAGCTTATAAGTAGGGGCGGCATTTGAAAACGCTGGTCTGTCGTTTGGATCGCACGTTTTATCTGTGTAATCCAAAACCCTGCTTTTGATTTCTTAGAGATGCGAGTTGCAGCATGAAGCCCGTGATCCGCGTTTCGTTTGTGTTAGTAAAGGGAGTATTCCACCCGTGCCCTCCCCTCGTTCGCCCTTTTCATTTTCGTGACTTATGGATTATTTATGTAAGCTTCCACCCGTGCCCTCCCCTCGTTCGTCTCTTTCCCTTTAGTAACCTAGGGTAAGCATGTAGGCGGTTTTCCGAAGAAAGAGTTCGGACCTTTCTTCCCTGTGCAGGCATAATCAGGTAAAGTTGTCGTTTTTCTTTTGGTTCTTCTTTATTCAGCCTTCAACCACCGATCTTAGCCTTGAATTTCCGATCTTCACGGTTTTTGTGCTTGTTTTTTTGGTTGAAGCGCTTCGATCAATCTGGCTTTCATCAAAGAAAAATAAAACAATTACAGCTCTTTGATTTCTCGTATTAGGGTATGTGTTGTTGCTTCTGGTCCAATCCTGTCATTGATAAATGCTTGTTGAGCAAATTTAGGAGATGTTTGGCTGCCGGTTTTATTTATTTATTTATTTGGTATAAATGCAACTTGTGTAAATGTTGGTGTTGTAAATATCTTAATTCTTATTTCTACCTAAACTTAGTAAATTTGGGATTTAGCTTAAAATGAACTAAAACAAGAATTGAGACGATAGTTGTATTTATGTCGCTCAAAAAGTATTTGACAATTATGATATTCATTTGTAAATATGAGGGATTATGTACTACAAAGAAAGTTTTGGGATCTATAAAAAAAATTAATTTGGAACTTTTTGATTTTTTCTATTATTATTTTTACTTTTTATAGGGATACGATATGAGTAAATTTTTTCTTCTTTAAAATTTCTCAATGTTTAAGCTTCAAAGACATGTGTTGGTTTGAATTTGTTTTGAATGAAAAACACTAATATCAACATAGAATATTATCATATTCAACTAAATATGTTAGAAAGATGGAATTAAGATATTTTTCTAATTTCCTAGAGCTATATGTCTACAACATGTGACCTTGGGTGATTGTGTAAATTTATTTAGTTCTTCTATTTCTTCTTGTTTAATCTTTTATCTGACAGTACGGAATGTGTAAAACTAAAGAGTCTGGATCATCGGCTATGTAGGATAGAGAGGTCACTATTATATTTTGTGATATCTATCTAAAAGAGGTCGAGCTGCAAAATAAGTCCACCTAAATTTAAGGAACTTATTGGAAGGGATTATGATCGGATGAAACTCAAAAACAAATGAGAACAATTAAAAAAAGATTGAAAAATATGGAAAGACCTCAAAAGAAGATCAACGAGAATGGGTCAGGATCCAGTTAAGCGAGCAATTGATGCACCAGAGGATTGGTGGACTGAGAAATTAGAGGAAAATATATATCTGAAAATACTTCATTGTAAATACTTCATCTTGCATCAATTTTCACATTGTAATGATTTCACTAATAAATTATTTAATCTATTTCAACCAGTGTCGACATCCAAAAAATTCAAATTTAGCAGCATTGATCCAGTTTTGGAGGAGAAGTTAGATGGCATGTTCATTGGGTTGTCACAACAGGAGCTCGTGCTTTCACCTCAAATGAGCAGGGGTTTGTTGTCTCACCATAGTACATGGAGACCGTGCAAATAGGTGAGTCAGGAGAAGGTTTCAACCAAATTCACACAGCTGTTCAATCCACAAGCGTGCCAAAGCGTCTCAGGGTGGACAAAAAAAATAAATGGTTTGCATTCATCAAAGACACCATTGACACACTGGTTGAAAACTACAAAACAAGGTTTGTTCCCTCGCAAAACAGCTCAATTGAGGAATGTCTCCAAGTCCTCAATATATATCCTGATGTTAAGGCAGAAACAGAAGGCTATTTAAATTACGTGAAGTTGCTACAAGACCCAACCATAAGCCGTTTTTTATAAAGTTAGAACCGGAATTCCGACTAAAATACTTACGCTCTTTCATAGATGATTGACTGTTTAGAATATTATGTATTTTATTTTCTATAGCTCTGTGTGATATTTTTGTTATCGACACATTACTTTTTTTTCATGGCGGTACAATACCATGTTTTATATTTTATTATGTAGTGATTTTGTTATCTACCATTCTACCTTCTATGTTTCGCCTCAATTTTCTTAAGTTATTTTTTATTAATTTTACATATTATAATTTCATTTATTTTATAGTATGGATGAAAAACAAATTAACCACAACGCAGAGTCGCACTAATCATTACATTGTTGTACTATTATTATCTTACATACGCCGATCGAACCCCTTACATGACGTCGAGTCAGACTGGCGATAGATGGGTTGGTGAGTTATTGTGGGGCCAACCCCACACTGTTCTTCAATATGTTCCGTATAACGAAAGAAATACTTCTTGACATGCTTAATGAACTCCGGAGTCTTTATGGGTTGCACGGCTCAACAAAAATAACGACAAGAGAAGTGTTGGCAATAACCCTATACATCTTATCCCAGAATGAACCCATTAGAGGAGCAATGGAGCGATTCCAGCATTCATCGGAAACCTTCAGCAGGTATTTCTCAGTTGATTTGAATGCTCTTGTGAGTTTGACATTCAAGATAGCTAAGCCCGATGATCCAACATTCCAATCCATTCCATCACAATTTGCAAATGGCCCTCGATACATGTTGTTTTTCAAGGTATATCTTTAACATAACATTCGAACATGAAATTAATATACATGTCAAATGCTAAAATGTTATAAATTGAATGTCACGACTGTATTGAAGTTATTGATAGAATACACGTCGATGTACGCCTATCAGGTACAAAGAAGGTTGTGTACATCAGACGGTATAGCTCCCACACACAAAATGTTATGGTCGTGTGTGATTTCAACATGTGTTTTACTTTTGTGAGGGTTGGATGGGAAGAAAGTGCGCACGGCAGCTACTAGAAACCAAAGACATGATTTCCCATACCCATGTTTAAATTGAATATTATTATAATTTTAGTTGTAATTTTGTTATCTTTTTTGTTTTTTAATAGGTTTGTAGATAGTCTCCCGTGAGTCAAGAGTATATCTATATTTTCTTTGAACTGTTATGTAGTGTTTTTTTTATTCTAATATATTGAATGTGTTCCTAGTGTTTTTTAATGGCCCAAATGCTGGTTTGTAAATGATCAGGTTCATGATATGTTTAACCTGATGATTGTTCCTTATAACTTTTAAATTAAGAGTTTATATTTGAAAATAATTTTTTGTTAAAAAGAAAAGGTAAAGCACTTATGTAAATGTAAAACTAGATATCATTTTATTTTAAACATATCATGCAATTGCTTGTCATGAGGTTCAAGAGTTGTCGGCTCCAATTTAAGAAATAAAGAGGAGCAGAAATTAAATGTGAATCTTACCATATAGAATAGTCGTCCTTGAGCAATAAAGAGCATTAGCAAGTTTATCAAAACACACTAAAAATTTCAATTCATTTTGTGGTAGTCGCCCTTGAGTAAAGAATTTATCTTTTTTTATTTGAATTGTTATGTAGTATTTTTTGGATTTTAGTATATTGAATGTGCCCCCATTATACTACTCTTGCAAACAGCTCCACTGCGCGATTACTCCTATCACTAGGCTCACCAACCAACCTGGACTTTGATTCTTCTTCTTCTTACCGGATATCAAAATCAGAAGGATTGTTTCCAGCCATGAGTTCCCATATGACATAAGCGCTCTTGGGTGGAGTGGGCCATCATTCGCCAGGTCTTTGAGTGCCCGTCGTACCACGTGGTTGGTGCACTAGGCTGATCGAGACTCGACTTTGAGGATCTGGCACCTGCGCCCGGCCCCGTCTGCCAGTGAATTTTGGCTCTACGTCCGGTCGTGCGTGGTATGTTCGCGATTCGTACAAATGGAACGCATCGCGTACGTGAACCTTCCTTNTCAAGAGGCCTCTCATTTTTCATGAGGCGGGCCAAATAGAGAATGAAATGCTGAAATAGGGGAAGGGGGGATGGTCGCGCCTTTTCTTTTTTTTTTCAGGGCTGCTCGCGCCAAAATGATTACTTTTCCACATACAGCTGCAAATCAACTATTCTCAAACAGCATAATCCAAAAAACTTAACAGTTTATTCAGTTCATAAGCTGAATTGTCATTTATCCACAAACAATCACAAATCAGCCGTTTTCCAAACAAGGAAACGAAACAGGCAGGCAGCTTATCCAAGTCAGCTCTTGATCAGCAACTTATCAGGATAAGTTGTTTATCTAAATAAGCTGAATAAGCTGCAATTGGCCCATACAAACCTTAAGTGAACAATGCCAAAATTAACCTTCTCAGAGATAAAAATGTATACCAATCTAAATGTGTTTAGTTCTGTCATGATGCACAGAATTTTTTGCAACATTGATAGCACCTTAGCAATCACAAAACATTTTTATGAGATTGATTGTGGATTATCCCAACATTTAGCAACATTCACCTTCCTTCACAAATAAGATGATTGCTGACTCAACTGAAATACAGCCAAATTTGATCTACATTTAAGCCTGAAAATTTTTTGGATTATGATGTTAAAAAGCTTTGAAGTAGGTTGATTCCATTTGAGAAGGTTTTATGGAAACGCGGATCAGAAAATGTTCCAAATTGGGAAAAAATTTCATATATGCAAGAAAGATATATGCAGCTTTTCAATTGAGATATGTTTGTTTTCATGATTATTTTCAAATTTCAAGGACAAGATTTTATAAGGAGAAATTGTAATAACTAAAATAATAATAATAAATTAATTAGCTAGTAGGGGATGCACATCAGTACGGTTTCGTCTTTAGGAGTCTTTAGGAGTCAAAGACAATTCCACCCTTACATTCAAACGGATCGAACAGATAGAGCAAAGGGCGAAGGAAGGGTAGCACGTGTGCCCTAGCCATCAGAGGGAGAAGAAAAAGGGAGAAGCAGAAAAAAGAAGGGAGAAGTCGAAGAAGAAGAGGAAGAGAAGGAAGCATGTCGTGTTGAACCGTAGCCGCAGAGAAGAAGAGGGAGGAGATCGGCTCATCGTCTGTGTTGAACTCAAACAACGCTCGAAAAGGAAAGAGGAGGAGAAGGCTCTGGCAAGAAGAGGAAGTAGGGAAGACGCGTGCGCATGATGTGCTTGGTTGAACCGAGCTCGAAGGAATAAGAAGGGAGGGAGTTAGATCGTGCGGGAAAAAGCTCCGTAAAAAAGCTTCGGGCGTGCAAGAAGAGAAGGGAGTCGGCTCGTGTGTGCGAGAGAAAGCTATCGTTGGAGCCCTAGCTTATGGTCGAAAAGTTTTTAGGTAAATTAACACACACACACACACATATATATATATATATATATATAAATGTGCGCGCATACACACATATACATACATACATACACACCGATATACATACATACATACTGATATACATACTTACATACATACATACATACATACTGATATATATATTCATTAAGTGTTGATAATAAGTGCACATAAAATCATTAAGTAATTGAAGAAATGGAGATTCAACTTGAGATCAATGAATGAATCCTTTTGAAAGATAATGTACATGTTGATTAATGTTAAAGTTTAATTTATTTAATTTAGAATTAATATTTAATGAGATATAACAGTAATTAAGTTTGAAGATCAGTTCAGCCTATAAGATTGGAGATAGTGAGTTAAGAAGACAAGCAAAAAAGATTAAGGTGAGTAATTATTTTTCTTATATGTACTAAATTGATGTTTTAGTAAGTAAAACACTTGTATTATTGTTTCAGATACCTGCTTTTAGTTATATGCATTTTGTAGGTTGAAAGAATCACTGAAATGAATGAAATGATAAAAAGAAAAAATGATTGTTCAATGACTTTAAAAAGAGATAATTAAAATAAATGTAATGTAAAAGTTTAAGTCATATAGAATTACTCTCAAATAATACTTGTAGGAGATGTTATGTACCTGTGCACAAAAAAAATGGAAATTATTAAAATGTCTTTTAAGGTGGAAAATTTTGAGGGTACCTATGGGCATAAATTTTAAGGATATCTTCGAGTATGATAATAATCTTAATATTTTTTAAATAGTTTAAAAAGGATAAATACATTAAATTGAAACAGGAAAGATTAAATTAAAAATGAAAGCCTACAACTTGATTTATCAATAAATTATATTTTCTTGGAACATTAATGTAAGGCATTTGCACATTAATTTAATGCATAAAAAATGTAATTGTTCACTAAGTGATGTAACTTATTCTTGAAAATTTATAATTGCTTTCACGAAAACATTATATTGATATGAATGACAAACGAGAGATGACTTACAAGAGAAGAACTATTGTTGATAGGAAGTATATTATGTATTATGATGGTAGTTACTGGATTGTTTACTTCTAAGTTTTGATATATCGTTATGTGTTGGTTTGAGGTGTTGCTTTACTGATAAACTATGTTTTTGTTTCTAGATGATTTAATTTTATGTATGGTGTATTTTGTGGTTTTTTAGTGACTCTTTTATAAATTAGAAATTATAATAATCTTTAGAAAGTAAATTAAATGTTAATTACACTCTTGATTGTATGTTCCCAAAGCCCCGGCTGGGCGCAAGTTGTGTCTAGCAAAGTTCATATCATGCTGAAAGAATAACAAAGAAACTAATAGTCAAATCCATTTACAAAAATCTTTCCCCTCAAAGCACCAAAATAAGAGAGTAGAAACCTTGAGAGGAAGACCACCAGCCTTTGAATAATTTATAAAGGGGCAAGTGAACCATCAAAGTGCTAAGTTAAGTAAAGTTTTACTTTGGATTGTAATAATACACTTGAGTGATTCAATTAGATCAAGGTTTTCTTCCAAGTCATACTCATCATGAACCATGATATTCTCACTCTTATTAGTGAGGAATGGTAAGACCTTAAAGAATTTATAAAAAAGAACCATTCTCCCTCAAAGCACCAAGAAAAGAAAAAAAAAGGGAGTAGAAACTGTGAGAGGAAGAGCACAAGATAATTTAGAAAGGAGCAGTGAACGATCAAAGTATTATGTTAAGTATAGTTTTACTTTGGATTGTAATAATGCAATTGAGTTATTCAATAGGTTAGAGGTTTTCCTTTGAGTCATATTCATCATGAACCATGATATTCTCACTCTTATTACTGAGGAATGGTAAGGCCTTAAAGATTGTATAAAAGCTTGTTGTTTTAAGAATGGTAGATGCCTTCCAAAGCAAGTCTTTTTCAATGCACTAGGGCGGGTGCTAGAACGGTGTCATCATCCGTATAACCACCTAAGGTGACAACCATGCAAAATACTAACATGTGTAATACAGCATTGAAGACCAGATAGTGCAATATCATAATTAAAATTTTATCCCATCATAGGTTAAAATACCATTGCATGCAGTTAAGTAGAATGCGTATCATCAACCTATTGCAGTTAGATACAAATACGGTTCAAATCAAAATTATTTCCATTAATTTGATTTTGTTTATATGTTAAATAAGTTTCTTTACATTGCTGGTCTTAGTTATTAAAATCCAAACAAAATGCACAAGGCATTTGGTTCCATAGTGTTAAAACTAAATGCCCCACTAATCCTGCAATAAAGAAAAAAATAATTTTGTTTGCATGTATTTCAAAGATGCGAATAAATACAACGTAAAACACTAGGAACATAATACCTTTGCTTTCCAGAATCATTTCCAAATATGATTTTGTGAACCACGGACCTTTTATGCCAAGTCTGAAAGCTTCTTCCCAAATTGCCTGTATTACCAGCCCAAAGAAATAACCAATATGTTAATTTAGTAATTCAAAGGTTATGCAAACACAAATGCACAAAAAAGAGGACAACAGCAAGCTGAAAGAAAGATATGACAGCATCTTATCAGCTGAGATCGAGAAAAAAATTAAAACTATAAATAAATATTGGTTGGGGGATTCAAACATAGTTATTTCATGTAGAAAGCATGTACATCTCTAGTACGTACAAAATATTTGCTATCAATACAAAACATAAAATTTGCTTTCGCAATCATCAAATCATGAGTATATTAAATATTCAGGCAAATCCAAAGAAGGTCAGTCTATTAAACTAGTTTATCTAACATGAACTCACCGTAGAAATCAAGGTATCGAATTGAAACGAACTCAGCTTAAAGGACAAGTAGGTATTGTTTTCAAATTATTTGGGTATTCCTTTTGAAGCAACTCATATCAACTTGCCAAACACCTCACTCTTAAAATAGAACGAACTAACCTACTCACATGTGTGAGCGCAGACAAACCTCGACCATAAAGAAAGTATGCAAAATTGTCACACAAGCATATTAAAATAAATGAATCAACATGAAACAATAACTATAAATAAAACATAATTACTCACCTTAATGAGGAAAGTCAAAGCCTTTTTTTTCATTTTACAAAAAAGCCACAAGTTACTTATAATATAAACACTTGTCATTAGCCTTTGTTAGAATTGAACCAAACGTAATCTTATTGATGCAAAGTGAGATATAAATAACCATTACAGAATCTACTAGGAAGGAAACAAATAAAAACATAATAAAAGAAAAAAAAAGTAAATAAAAGCAAATCAAAGCAATTAATACAAAATTCTGCATATTAATATTGTAACAATCTAATACTTCCCTTCAAGTTGAAGCATACATGTAAATCATTTTAAACTTAGTTTGAAATCATCAAATAGCGATCGAGGAAGGTTCTTTGTGAAATATTAGTCAGCTGGCCACTAGCAGGCACAAATGGAACACAAATTTCCCCGGACTCGAGCTTTTCCTTAATAAAGTGTCGGTCAAAATCATCATGTTTAGTGCGGTCATGCTGGACCGAGTTATGAGCAATGCTAATGGTAGTCTTGTTATCACAGAACAACTATAAGGGAGCAGTGACTATCATATGTAGTTCGTGGAGCATGATGTATAACTAGAGAACCTCACAAATTCCTAGAGACATGGACTGAAATTCGGTTTCTGCACTGCTCCAAGCAACTACAAACTGCTTCTTACTTTTCTATGTGACCAGTTTCCCCAAAAAAATGAACAGTACCTCGAGATAGATCGTCAATCATGGATAGACCCAGCTCAATCCGTGTTTGAGTAAACTTAAATAAAACGAGAGGTGTGGCATTAAAAAAACAAACATAAGCCCAGTGTGTTTTTAAAATAATGGAGAATCCAATAGATAGCTTGGAGGTGGTGCTCATAGAGATCATGCATGAATTAATTGATTATTCCAATTGCGTGGGCATATGTCGAGGCGTGTAAGGGCAAGATAGATGAGTTTCCCCACAAGGAACCTATAATGAGTCTAGTTTACAGAAACTGCATTGTAAACATCATGAAGTTTTTCATTGGAATCCATCGAGACAGCAACTGATTTGCACAAAAGAAGATAGTTCTTTGTCAAAATGTCAATCTCCGCTGAGGTAGGCAAATACCCTGAGATGACCGAGCAATTTTCATGCATAAGAACAACCAAAGAGATCTCAAGTCTATCATTTCAAAGGAAGTAACAAGGATGTCTTTCAGAGACTTCAATATTGGTAGATCATTCCCTCCGAGAACAATATCGTCAACATAAACAATAAAATAGCTATCTGGACGTTTGAGAAATGTCGGAAGAAGAGAGTATGGTCCGATTGAACCTGAATGAATCCATGGCCTACCATTACGTTTGTGAATATCTCGAACCATGCCCGTGGTGATTGCTTCAATATACATACTTGCCCTTGAGAGGCAATGGAGTCAAAGCTTGGGGAAAGTCATGTATACCTCCTCTGTAAGATCGTCATTCAAGAACACATTCTTGACATCAAGCTGGAATAAGAGCAAATCCAGATTTAGTGCAATGGATAAGAGGACCTGAATAGTGTTTAACTTAGTAACCAAGGCAAATGTCTCCACATAGTCAACTTCGTAGGTCTGTGAGTACCCTTCGGCGACCAAACGTACCTTGTTGCGTTCAAAGGATCCATCAAATTTAAGCTTGATGCTAAAACTCCATCAGCATTCCACTGCTAGGTCTGTCAAATTTGGCTCGTCGTTCGCGAGCAGCTCGTGTTTGGCTCGTTCATTAAGCCTAACGAGTCGAGCACGAACAAATTTTTAAGCTCGAAATGTAAATGAGTCAAACACAAACAAAACTTTGTTCACTCGTGTTCGGCTCAAATTGGCTCAAATGTATAAATATATGTATATATGTATATGTATATATATATATATATATATATATATATATAGTTTTAAAAGGAGACTAGGCTCCTAGTTCATTAAATAAAAGAGATACAAAAAGAAAGGCAAAGATAAGGCACTTCCCAAAAGTTAAAGAGAAAGAACTCTTATGAAAGGTAGATCAGCAAGATCTCCTTTCAACAGTAATTATAAAGGAGTGGTACAGGTATATATGAAGGGATTGAGAGTGGAGGCCAGCCTTAGCAAGCCACTGAACAGGTCTGTTACCCTCCCTATATGTATGAGAAAATGACAGCCTAATCTCCATTCTCAAGGATTGTATGTCAGTGATCCAATTAATCAGATACCAAGGGGTAGATGTCCTCCCATCAATAATGTTGATTAAAGTCATAGAGTTAATTTCAACCAATAATTGGTTCCAGCTAAAATTTTTGGCCATATACACTGCCCAATAAACAGCTTGAGCTTCAGCTTCCAAAGGGTCCTCAGCCCGGGCAAGAGACTGAAAATAGAGTAAACATTCCCCACTGTCATTTCTGAAAACCCCACCAACCCCTGCATTAGGAGCAATGAAGCTTCCATCAATGTTGACTTTGACCCAACCCTTAGGAGGACAGCTCCAATGAACTTGAATAAATTGTATTTTCCTTGAACAGTTGAGGGAGGTTGTGCATAGGATTTCAGGAAGTTTCCTGTGACAATACAGCTTCTGTAAATAGTTGTAGCAATTAGTGGCAATGGCAGGGGCATCCACTTGGGCTTCATCATATTTCAGCTTAGTTCTAGCCATCCAAACAAACCAAGCAATGATGCAAGGGATGGGAGGGAGAGATTGAGCCTGCCAATCTTCCCAGCTTAGGTAAAATCATGCCAAGACAACTGAACAGTATTTAGTTTCAGTTTAGGTAACAAGAAGTTCCAGACTTGCTGAACATTGCAGCATTTGAAGAACAAATGGTAGAGGGACTCCTCTTCAGTTTTACACAGGCTGCATCTGGAGGGGCCTCTCAAGCCTTTTAGTTTTAAAATATCATCAGTGGGAATAAAACCATACAATAATCTCCAAGAGAAGAAGACCATAGAAGGATTAAGGAACTTGTTCCAAACACATTTGCCCAGGAAACCTCCTGTTGAGGAAAGCAGAAATTAGCTATGGAAGCAAAAAAAGTCTGAGAAACCTTCTTCACAATAAGTTTATCATTCTTGGATCTGTCAAAAGGTTTTTTCAGGACTATATTGAGTAATCTATTATCAAGGATGTTCTGAAGAGCTTGTTGGTTCCATTCACCATCAGACCAAAGGTCAGCCACCTGTGTTGTAGGGCTGAATTGAGAACCAGGTAATGGAGTGATAATGTCTTCTCCATTCCAATTATCCAGCCACACATTGAGTCTGCCTTCCCCTATTTTCCAAATGAATAGTTGTTCAGCCTTAGATCTCATCTTCAGCATGTTTTTCCATGTTCTTGAATCCCCCAATCTATTAGTCACAAGAGAATGATGCAGATCTTTGCAGTACTTTCCTTTCAAAAATTTAGCCCAAATGGATTTCTGTGCTGTAAACATAACCCAGAGTTTGCAAAAATTGGTTTAGGTAATCTGCTGGAAGCTTTTAAACCCCAGCCCACCTGCTCTAGCACTGCCACAAACTTTTTGCCATCTCACCCAATGCACCTGCTTTCTCTGAATTGCCCAAAGGAATTGTTGAAAGTTCTTTCAAGAGTAGCTTGAATGGATTTCTTCATAACAGATACCTGTGATATATAAGATGGAAGGGCAGCCAAAATACTTTTGAGGAGGGTAATTCTTCCCCCATCAGAGAGGAAAGTGTTAGACCAGCTGTCGATTTTGTCTTGGACTTTTAGGATAATATCATCAAATTGGACTTGCCTTGTCCTCCCTCTGAGCAATAAAGTCCCCAAGTATTTCAGGGGAAGAGAAATAAAGCAAAAGCCAATAAGATCTGAAATCCAATGCTTGATATCTAGTTTCACCCTTTGGCTGAACACAGCTAGGCATTTCTGTTTATGAAATTTCATTCCAGAGCATTCTTGAAAATTCTCCAGACATTGGAAAAGCAAATTAACAGCAGGTTTAGTGGCTTTAGCAAATATAATAACATCATCAACAAAGGCTAAATGGTTAACAGCAATGTTAGATCTATGGCTATATAGTGAGTGAGGAGTTTTGGCGATTAATTGATTCAAACGTCTAGACAAGTAATCAAAAGCAAGTATGAAGATAGTGGGGGATAAGGGGTCACCTTGTTTGATGCCTCTAGAAGCTATGAAGAAGCCTTGAGACTTCCCATTAATGAAAATAGAATGATAATTGTTATTAAGCCACCTATGGATCAAGGAAATAAAAGATTGAGAGAATCCCCTTGCCAATAGCACCTCCTCAATGAAACCCCAATGTATGGTATCATAAGCCTTTTGGATATCAAGTTTGAAAATAAAATTTCCTCATCTACACTATTTGTCCAAATCCAAAACTAATTCTTGAGCCAAGAGAACATTCTCCACTATACTTCTCCCTTGTACAAAAGCTGATTGATTTTCACTGATGAGATGAAGTAAATGAGGCTGCAATCTATTGGAAATCACCTTGCTAGAAATTTTAGACAGCACATTAGTAAGATTGATAGGCCTGAACTAGTCCCAAAAGAGCTTGGAGTTGTTTTTGGGAATTAAGGTAATGGTAGAGCATTTAAAATAATTAGGCAAATTCATCCCTCTGAAAAAGCTTTGTTCTGCCTCAATAATATCCCCTTTAATGATCTTCCATGCTTTCTTATAGAAATCTGCTGAGAATCCATTTGGGCCTGCCACTTTGGAGCTGTCAATGGAGGTTAGGGCTGACCAAATTTCCAATTCCCCGGGGATAGAAGCCAAGTCCAAGTTTCTTGTGTAACTCTGATCAAACAGTTCTTGCTGAATTGGAAGCCTGATGACTGGAGGTTGGGTGAATAGAGTTTCGAAATACTGAATAGCACTAGCAGCAATTAAGTCTTCAGATTGAATCCAGTGCCCTGAGGGATCTCTAATCTTATGAATGGTGTTGTATTTTCTCCTATAGTTGATGCAAGCATGAAAGTACTTAGAGTTTTTGTCCCCTTCACAGAATTTGGTCTTAGCAGCCTTTTGAGCATAGAATTCCTCCTGCATACTAATTGCATTCATCAGCTTTTCATTAGCCAGCATTAAATCCTTATCGGTGTCAGAATTATTTTCCAGCCTGGTCTCCATATCATTCACTTCCTTTTCAGCCTCCTTTACTTTCAAATTAATATCCCCCACCACAGTCCAGTTCCAATTAGACAGTTGTTTGCCAATCTTCTTTTGCAGCATCCATAGTTTAATCAGAGGATTAGAGTAGTGACAATCTCTCCACCACAAAGAGATTTGATTAAGAAAATCTTTGTGAGAAGACCACATGTTGAGATATCTAGAGCTAGACTTATGCTTGATTGGAGATGCAGAAATAGTGATGAGCAAGGGCCTATGATTAGATCCTGTCATGCTAAGATGTTGAACAGAAGTATGTAAAAATTCATTCAACCAAAGAGAGTTAACAAGGATTCTATCCAATCTTTCCCATAAAGGTCCTCTCCTCCAAGTAAACTTGGGTCCAGTTAAGCCAAGATCAAATAAGCCAGCCAAGCTAATATTATCATTGAAGCAGTTCATAGAATTGGTATCAGGTGGATTGCCTCCTAGTTTTTCAGTAGGGGCAGAAATGAAATTGAAATCCCCACCCACCAGCCATAATGAATTGCAGGATCTACTAATAACATGAATGCTCTCCCACAGCTCCAATTTGGCCCTTGAGGAGCTACCAGCATAAACAAAAGTGGCCAGTCCCTCCTAACCCCCAAAGATAAACTTGATGTGAAGGAATTGTGGATGATCCCACAAAATTTGACACATAACTTATTGTCTATGGAGTACCCAAATTTTATTATTCAGATTAGCCAAATGAGAGAAGCCAGAAAATTTTCTAAGGATTTTCTGGGGGTTTTTGGAAACCATAGGCTCCAAAATAGCCACAAACCAAAACTTATACATCCTATTCAAAAAAATAAGTCTGTTGAGAAATTTAGGATGTGTCAATCCCCTAACATTCCAATACAAAAGGTTCATCATCCAAAGAAGATGGATTTACCCCCTCCTAGAACTTGTCATGGCCTCCTTTGTTTCCATATGAGTTTTTCTGTCTCCGAGTGAGTCTGTTCCTCCCTTCACACTGGTTGATTCCTAGTTACCCTTTTTCATTTTTCTCCTCCCTTCACACTGGTTGATTCCTAGTTACCCTTTTTCATTCTTCTTATTTTTTGGGTTTGTCATTCATCTACCAAAGCAGTCTGTAATACTTCAACTAAGGTAGAGTCCACATGATAATCCTTATGAACAACCTCACCAACATCCAGCTGAGAACTCTGGGGTTCAAAAACAAAAGGTTCCTGGGTAGTAGCTACACTAGCTGTGACCTGTATAACTAATGGTTCTTAATGACTTCCTGAGGGGCCAGCTTCATCCTAGGATAAATTATCTGTCATTACATTTAGAAGATTATGGTGGTTAGGACTAGCAATGGCTGCACTTTTGTCTGCATTTTCAGTCTCAATAACCAAAGCAGCATCAGTGGTCTGGCAAATTTTCCTCAGGACCTTTGGCATTATACCCAGAACTGATATGATCAGAACTCTCAGCAAGATTTGCCCTTTCTCTCACAAGCTCCACCAAAGGTTCCACAGGCAGATCAGCATCTTTTGGGACCCCTTGATTAGTGTTCTTGAGATGAGGGTGCAGTTTAAAACACTTATTATCTGTGTGTCCAAACATATAGCAGTGGAAGCAATAGTAAGGCTTTTGTTCAGCAATGATTTTCTGCCAATAACCATTATGTTCAGTGCCCAACCATATTTCATCAACTGCTGGGAGAGTTATGTCCCTTTCAACTAGGATTCTGGCTACTGATGGTCTAAATAAGTTGAAAGTTGGAACATCCAATTTTAGGGGTTTACCCAAAGCCTGTCCAATATTAAACAGCACTTTATGATTGAAAAGATGAAGCTTTAATCCTTGAATTTTAAACCATATAAGAACTATTGGGAGTTCCTTGCTAAAATCAAATTCAATGGACCACTATAGAATCTTCATAGTGCTGCCATCAATTTGTAAAACCTGCTTAGAGAAGACTCTGGCATAATCTTCTTCTCTTGTTAAGTGGATTAGAATGCGTTTTCCATCAATGAGGCCAACTCTCCAAGCTCCTTTAAGTTTAATGCCATCAAAGAACTTCCTTATAGCTTCCATTTTTGGATGAACTAACTGAAATTTGCCTATGAGAGTGAATTTGCAATTCTCAATCAAGCTTTGGATATCCTCCTCATTATAAAAAATGGCCATTTTTCCACTCTTCCTGCTTAAAGGCTTAATGATTGGGTCAGCCACCTCAAGGTAGCTTTGAGGAAAAACCAAGTCATCAAAATTTTTGATAGGGTCAAAGCCTTCTCCGACAACATCAGCAAAAGTAGTCTTTGCCCATTGAATATTAGTGGCCAAATCCACATTGCTTTGTTCAGCCATCAGCACTCCAAATCAATGGAACAGTACCTCGACAACAACTTGAAAGAGAAAAGTTCCCGGGAAGCAGAAAAACCAGAGAAGAAGCTTCCAAGGTTAAAAGAAAACTCAAGGAGAGGGAAAACAGGGAGCAGAGAAGGGCTGGAGATCCCCACAAACCTTAGACAGTCCATGGAAACCCTAGCAGAGCAACCACCAAGCCAGCCGCCACCTCCATATAATTGATACTATATATATATATATATATATATACACACACACATAATAAATATTCATAAAATTAAATATTATAAATTATAATTAATCATTTTTTTTAAATTAAATCCTATAAATTATAATATATAATAAAATTTTAATAATAATATAACGGTATTGCTTATATAAATATTATAATATAATATATATAACCTTATAACTAAAGAAACCCTAATCCCATCCAGCCTCCGCTCTCGAAACTTTTGTTTCGGCTCTCTTCCTCTTTCGAGTCATGTCCTTCTCCTCTCAAGATCGCAAAAGAGTTTCGACGGCGAGAGCTTAGGGTTTGTCATTTGTGTTCGTCTACTCTCGAAAGTTTTATTTCAGCTCTCTTTCTCTTCTGAGTCGTCTCCTTCTCTCAAAATCGCAAAAGATTTCAAAGGCGAGATCTTATGGTTTGTTGTTTGTGTTCGTCTACTAATATCTTCTTTTATTTCTCCACGGATAATCAATTGCTCGGTATCTTGCACTCGATATTCTTGCTTGGTTGGTTGTTTGGCTACCGAGGTGTTATCTTCTCGCTTGGTTGCTCGGTATTCCTGCTTGGTTACTATATAAGAGCTTTGATATGAAATTTAGCTACTATTATGTATTTTTGCGGTGATTCATACAAATATAAGCGTTTGTACTATGATTCGGCTATTGCCTCTAGATCTGATTATTTTTTTTTAATGGATGACTTTGTGAAGAATACTATGTTTTTTTCTTTTGTTTTTCAAAACAAAAACACTTCTTTTCCCAAAGCTTTTTTGAACTTTATTAGTTTCACTTTGGTGGTTTAGGGCATGCATCCTTGTGAAGTGCATGTACATGAATGTATTATTCTCATTCCACCAAATTATAATGTGCGGTTTTATGCATGCTAAAATAATAATATGTTGGTTGTTCAACTTAATGTTGTAAGTTGGCTTAACTTGTTTCTGAACAAAAGAGTACAGGCTTTGTCCAAAGAAGCTAATGTGAAACACCATCATTGCATTGCATTGCATTGCATGACTATCATTTCATATACAACAAGTCTAATTATCTATGTAGATGTTGTCAAATTTTTACAACTAGTCTCACATTCTCTATGTAGATGTTGTCAAAAGAGGCTGATGTGATTCATTTGCAGGTCCGTAAACTTAAACCAAAGTTAAGATATGTAGTTTGAAAAGAAGTTTGATACAACTATCTTTAATTCTATATAGTTAATGTAAGTAATTTGATAAAGAATCCTAATAACTGCAATTAGTTACGATCATTATCCTATTCTCCTTCTATCTTTTTTTATTTCCATCTTACAAAATTTTGGCAGTTTGAAGTGGAATCCGTTCGAAGTGGTATCCATCATTGGTGCTTTCGTTTAGGCAGAACTTTATCCTAGTTGCATCACCATACAAAATTCACAAAATTGTTGTGCTACCCAGACTATGACGAGGTCTCTGGATGAATGTTTACACGTTTTTGCAGATCAGAAAAGCAATAGTCAGCTTTGGCATTGTTTTATAATGAACTTCCATGAAGGCTTTCCTCAATCTAATAGAATATAGAAGCTGCAACAAGTGTCGCATCTAATGACACCTCTGGTGGGGAATGATAGTGCATTCACTTTTGAAAAATAAGCTTCATTAAATTCAAGAATTGCCTCAGCACTAATAAACAATTGGCAGTGAAAGTAGATATCCCGTTTTAATGGAGAAAATCCACAAAATTGGCTGTTTAAAGCTACTCAATTCTAGACTTGATATAATTTGACGGAGGAACAAAGCCTTACAATTGCATCGACATACATGTGAACCAGCTTTAATCTAGTATCTAGGCATGCATCAATTGGTTATTCTTCGCTGATGTTATTCTTGGTTGGTTATTCCTAGCTTATCAAGAGAACTTGATATTCCTATTGAAACTTAACATCCCATACATCCTTGATGCTTTATTGCTTTACAGATAACATGTGCAGCTGTTTGTGTTCATAGAGGTTCTATTTTATATTCACTTCCTTGATGAAGTTTCTGTCGCTAATGTTCCCGGGTATTACAATATTGTTGGCTATCTAATGTTGTTGGTTATCTAATGTTGTCGGGTTATTACACTTTTAATTAGTTGCCATAAGACGTTATTAGAGGATATGATGATTTTAAATGATAAAATCCCACTATTTGTAGGCAACCATTTTAAGATAAGAATAAAAAAAGTTGGCTAAGATTATTATTTTTTTTTTTATTTTGGAAGGCAAAACGTGTTTGCAACCATTTTAAGATGAGAATAAAAAAAAATTGCCTAAGATTATTATTCATACTCTTTCACATTTTGGAAGGAAGCAAGTGTTTGCAACCATTTTAAAAAAACAATATAAAAAGTTGCCTAAGATTATTATTCTTATTCTTTCAAATTTTGGAAGGAAAAACTTATGCAAACCATAATGGAGGATTAAAATAGTGCTATCTTTGATGTGATATTAAATATTTGAGTGCTATGTGTGTAAATATAAAAGTTTATGAGTGATATCAATACATAAGGAATGTCTTCTATGTATGATAGAGTCCCTGTTTTTTAGTATTGTTTCAACAAAATTGCTTTAGAAATGCGCCTGTAGCTTCAAGAATTGTACTGAAAACTTTTCAAGGGTCATCAACTTCTTGGCATCTCACACTCTCACAAATTGGTTTATTCTGTCAACAAGGTATGTGGAATTGGTTTATTCTTTCAATAAGTTGTGTGGAACTGGATGAAAGATTTTACCTTTCTGTAATCCTTCCAGTCATGGCTAGCTTTTCCCGCTTCATTGAACTTGTGCCATTTGGGTGTATTGATGATTAGGTTCCCTCTTTGGAGCATAACAATGAGGTTAAAGGGGAGAGCTTGGATTTGCACAAATATATCGATGAGAATTTTGAGGGCCCTTCTTTGCTTCCTGATGAGAATTTTGATGACCACCGTTTATTGGTGTAGCTAGGAGTGCGAGAGGATCCCTATAAGTCACTATAAATAAAAGAGAAAGGAACATAAAATGCGTAATTTTGGGGTGGATAAGGAACACGATAATGTTTAGTTAATTGACAAGTTTCAATTTTTAAATTGGAAGGATTTTTATTAATAAACATCAGCGGATACGATTGTTTTAGGTACTAGAAACTAGGCTGACCCAAACGACAGTGTAAAAACATAATAAAACATTCAGTGGACCGAGATACACTACAATCACTGTGTGGAGTACCCTCATTCTCAGTGTTTTTTTTTTCTTGGAAGAAGTAGAGTTTGTCAACCCACTTAGTAATTTTAATCATTCTCCCCAATCGACGATCCTAAAAGACACAAACATCAAAGAAAAAATGAGTAACGCAATCAATGTCGTATGTTAGTTTACTGACAGATAAAATGTTACATTTCAACAAAGATACATGTAACACAGATTTCAAAGTTATACCTATTATTAAAACAACAGACCCTTTACCGGAAATGCAACTTTGGGATTTGTCAGCAATTTTAATAGTATCTTTCTCAGAGCAATGGTAATATGTCGAGAAGACATGAGAGCTTCCAATCATGTGATCAGTGACACCTGAATCAATGATCCATAGACTATAATGGGCAAAAAGTAGTGTCATAGGATTGGTACCTTAATAAATGTGGGAGGTAGAGGGATCGGAAGAGAGCGAACTAGATCCAAGCAAACTGATTAAGTGCTCCATTTGATTATTAAGAGAATTGGAGAATTCTGGATTGTTCTGGGTAGAGGTCGGTTGTACTGTGTCGGATTTAGAGGCTGTAGCGAGACCATTGACAGCAGAAGATTTGGATACAAGTTTCTCGTGGAGCTTCCAGCATATATCACAAGTGTGGTTGGGTATATGATATTAATCACAAGTGGGGTGATCAGTCTGGGGTTGAGCACCATTAAAGACCAAGATGGATACTTCGACAGACGAAGTTGATGCACCAAGCATGACAATTTTATCGCTCTCTTCATGATGAATCTCAATAAAATCAGCGCAAGTAGAAGGAAGAGGATCTTGGCCAAGGATACAGCCCCAGACATCGTCAAGATCTTAACAGTCTTGCCAAAAATTTAAACATATTGTTTTTTCTATAATTTTCTGAAAGAGAAATAGATAGATCGGGGATTCCCAAGTGTAGTCATAATATAGATCGCATTTCATCCACAATACGACTATATCATTGTAGTACTATGTCACAATCCTCGATCCATGTTTTGCATAATGAATTTTCTTAGATACCTCATAGAGTTAACTGAAACTCCCTACATCTGAATAGGTATTATGAATTGTTGTCCAGAAGGCCCTAGCAGAAGAAGGAATATGTATCATCGGTCGGTCAATGAAAGTCTCAATGGAGTTGATCAGCAATGACATGATCATGGAATTTTCCGCTTACCAAGCTCCATTAGTTAGGTCAATCTTCAGATGTTCACGAATCGCACCAGTGAGATGACCAAATTTCCCACATCCTTTGATGAACAAGAACACAGATTGGGACCATTGAAGAAAGTTATTGTCATTTAGTTAATGAGTTATAATCAAGTTCATGTTGTTTACCTATCCTTCGATCTGCAAAGGAATGGAGGTTAGAATTGATCCTTCAGCGGAAATAATCTGATGATGGCTCATTGTTGGAGGAGTCTGTCATGGCTCCGATTGAACCAAATGAGATGTTAGGTTGTCGAGACATCGTAAAGTTTAGGCTGAAAGAAGGTTCCAAGAGGGACTCTGATAAAAAAATAGAGAGAGGGAGGAAGGTTAGGCAAAGTTTCCGATGATTGGAAGATCCATGGCTATGTCTGGCAATTGATCGCGGCAAGATTGCGGCTTAATGACAGAAAGAAGCCGACGGGCATCTGGGCGGCTCAATCACGAGAAGAAGCAGATGAGTCAACTGCTAGAAGAATCAGACGACCTGAATTCTGGCGGATCAAGCTGGAAGGAGATCCGAAGCAGTGCCTGGAAGAGATCTAAAGCACTCCTGGAGGAGATCTGAAGCTGACGCCTGGAAGAAACAAATGACATGAAGTAGTCCTAGTCGACTGAGGCGAAGGGGCGGCAGCTATGTTAGAACCATGGCTCAGATACCATGTTAGAATAAAACCAAAGGTAATCTTATTGATGCAAAGTAGAGTATAAATACCCGTTACAATATCTACTTGCAGAGAAACAAATATAAATAGAATAAAAGGGAAAGTAAATACATGCAAATCAAAGCAATTAATACAGAATTCTGCATATTAATATTAGGATCATTCATCATATAGTCACTCATTACTATTTTTCGATAAGATAACAAAAAATAGTCACTAATCAATTTTATGAGTTAATGGCATCGTGATCGAGGTTTCATCTACCTCAATTAAACCTATGTTCTTTCCCGTGTGATCATTATCTTATACACCTAATTTTTGATGTAGTAGCTCATGATACTAATAAGATTCTCCATAGAAACCAAAGCAAAATAAATATTTTATTTCTTCAAAGCAAACAATACAACCACAAACATAGAAAATAAATGATAAATACCTAAAATTCGAGAGGTAGTCAATCTCTTCCAATTCCTACAATTTTAGATGTAGAAATCTTTCACAAGCCCTAACCCTAAAACTCACAACAATAATCTCATGAAAAACCTAGCCCTAAACATATTAGCAGTGTTTATACCAAACAAGAATTAAAAATAAGACTAAATTGCCTTTAGGCTAAGTACCGCCGTAACAATACTCCCCTCCTACAAGACACGTTATCCTCGAGATGGGAAAAAGTGAGAGTTCCTCCCCCTCTACCATTGTAGTCTTTGTTTCTTCATCAACTGCCTCCACGTCACATAACCTGAGAACCAATCATATTCGATCCTTACAATGATATCCTGAAATAAACTTTTCATCACACCGAAAACATAACTCAATGATTCTCTTATCCTAATCTCTGTCTTTGTAAAGAGCTTGAGTATCACTCTCAGTCCTGACCCATGATTCTTGTCCTGTGAAGCCTCCCTCTAAACTTCTACTTTTTGAGCTATTGTTATCGTCATGATTGCAGCAGTTTGATATATCCCTCCACCTTTGTTCCTCCTATTAGCCTGTTCCATTTGCATTATGATCTTCAACCAACAACGTCAATTCCATAATTTCTCCCAGAGCTACGCAGTATCAACGGACGAGTGTTGCACGTATGTCTGACTTTAGGTCTTTCATGAAGTTCTCCAATACTACTTCATAAATTCCCCTTAGCTGTCTCAATAAAAGCTCGAATATCTCCCTATATTCCATGATAGCCCTTCCTCAGTTAATGCAACGATTCGCTCATGTAGGTTTACTTCTTGAATGGCTTAAAAATGTTCCAACGAGCAATCCTTAAATTCCTCCCACAAGTAGATTGAGTATCTAGCCTCCCTCCACTAAAACCATGTTGGGGCTTTCCGCACCAAACATAACCTTGTCGTCATGAGCTTCTCCTCATTTAGCCGATTCACAGCAAAATATCATTTCACCCAGTAGATCCACCCATGTGTGTCTTCCCTCTCGAAGATCGTCATCTTCAACTTCTTACCACTAACATCACCACCCCAACTTCTTCTCCCTCTGGTGATTCCTCCCTTGTATCTAGGATGAAACTCCATCATTCAATCATAATCATAACTCATTCTAGTTTCCCTCCATTCTTCTTTGTTCTCCTCCCAACCTCTGCATAACCCCTTCATTTTTCAGCCAAAGTCCCTCCATTGAATATCTCTAATCCACCCCCCATCGGAGTCCTAGGGGGAGTTCATGATGAGGGATCCTTTCCTGCTCATGTTCCTCAAACTCGATCTCTTTCCCTTTTAATCCGCCCACAGAATCTCCGATCATCCCTTAATTAAGTTTTGCAAATTAAGTCGTCAGCGGGGTCCTGGATTGTATCTCAATAAGCTTCCTTATCATCCCCTCCAAGCTCTCGAATCAATTGTCAATAGTGGAAAATATTTCATTTGTCTCAGATTTAATTTGACTCGCTTCCTTCAATTTTTTCTACATAACTATTTTTTGGCTACCATTATTCCCAAGATTTTTAACACGAAGGGGCAGTAAATTAGTGTGATTGACTTCAGATCGAAAATTGCAATTGTAATTATAGGTTCGGTCGCCACTTACAACTGGAAAAGATTAGCGTATTTGTGCTGCGAGCTCCACCTCAAAATGATAGTGGATGTACCGCTAAAATCTAGCACTAGCTAGTTTGATCTTGTAGCCATTATCCGCCTTATCTTGATTGCATCTCAAGGCTCGATCTGAAAAATGTCGCAATCCCATCGCCGCTCACGAAGGTGTGATTCTGTGGAACCTTCGTGACTATATCCGCTAGTCTCAGAGTGAAAAAGTAGGAGTTTCTAGTACGTCAGGAGTATCGATGTCCACTTCCCAAGTGTCGGAATCCCCTCGGTCTTCACAACTGCAGAGACGAAAGTAGTGATCTTGTTGTCTCCTTCCCAACAAGCTTAACTTGTGATTGTATGGCAAACCATGATTTTGTCATTTGTGTGCATAGATCGAACACTTCGTACACCGTGATGCTTTTTGCGCTTTCTCCTCTTTGGAAACTCTAACTCTCGATCAGCCAGATCCTTAAATACTCCAATAATTGAATGCTCTGATACTAAGTCGACAGGATTTTCCATAGAACTTACAGCAAAACAAATACTTTATTTCTCTAAAGTGAACAATACAACTACGAACATTTAAATAAAGGATAAACGCTCAAAGTTCGAGAGATAGGCTCTCTCCCAATTCCTACAATTTTAGAGATAAGAACTCTCAAAAACCCTAACTCTAAAACTCGCAACAATAATCTCATGCATAACTTTAACCCTAAGCATATTAGCACTATTTATACCAAGCAAGAAATAATAATAAAAGACTAAATTGCCCATAGATTATAGCAACAATGTCCTGAGATAAACTTTTCATCACACCAAAAACATAACCTCATTGGCTTGCTTCTCCTGAATCTCCGTCTTCGTAAGGCGCTTGAGTGTCACTCTCGATCGCGACTCATGATTCCTGTCCTTTGAAGCCCTCCTCTGAACTTCCACTTCTAGAGCTTTTGATACCATCGTGATTGTAGCAGTGTGATATGTCACTCCACCTGTGTTGCTCCTATTAACCAATTCCATTACATTATAATCTTCAACCAACTGTGTCAATTCCATAGTTTCTCCCAAGCCTTGCGGTCTCAGAGGACGAAGCATTGCACATATGTTGGCCTTTAAGCCCTTCATGAAATTCCACTCTGATACTACGCTTCATAAATTTTCATCAGTCGTTCTGACAAGAACTTGAATCTCTCCCCATACTCCATGGCAGTCCCTTCCTCAGTTAATGCAAATAATTACTTGTGTAGGACTCCTTTCCAAGTGGCTTAGAAATTTTCCAATGAGCAATCCTTAAATCCTTCCCACAAGCAAATCGAGCATCTAGCCTCCCTCCACTAAAACTATGCTAGGGCTTTCCACTCCAAACATAACCCCGTCTTCATTAGCTTCTTCTCCCCATTTAACTTATTCACCACATAATATTGTCCTACCCGATACACCGATTCATATGCATCTTCCCTCTTGAAGATCAGTATCTTCAACTTCCTACCCCTAACATCACCACCCCAGCTCCTCTCCCTCGGGTGTTTCCCCTCATGTATCTAGAGTGAAACTCTCTCATTCGATCATAGTCATACCCCATTTAAGTTTTTCCTCATCATTCTTCGTGCTCCTCCCAACCTCTTACATAACCCCTCCATGTTTCGGTTTAACCCCATCCAAAAAAAAATCTCTCATTCACCTATAAGTAGAAAAATTACATTTTCTAAACCTATAATCTAAACCTATAAATAAGAGGTCAATATAAAAATCTAAGAAATCAAATCTTTTGTACTCAAACCTTATAATTAGCTCAATTTAGAAAAATCACAAAACTTTTCACTTTGAATTTTCTCTCTTTAGTTGTTCTCTTATAGTTTGGTATCTTTTATAAAAAATCTTTGGTGTTAGTCATGGACAAATTTGAATCAGACATCCTTAAAGATGTAGTGAGCATGGAAGATTCCTAGAACAAAAACCAAGCAATGAATCAACCAAACACAAGAGAAGAGACAACCCAAAAAAAACAACAAAACTTCATTACTTCAAAGCAACAAATTCAAATTTCATAAAAAGGATACTAGAATCATACAAATAGTTTTGGAGCATATTCCAATAATCACTGTGCATATAAAAATTCCAAACAATTGATCCTAAAATTCTATCATTCGGCAATAAACTCAGATCTACATGTATTAACTTGACTCTAGCATTTGATGAGACCTTTTCTCAGAAAATAGAAACAATGCAATCTCAACTCAATGTGTAACGAGATAGCACCTATAGCTGACAGCTGCATTCTCCACAGAAATTGCCAAGACAACTTCCAACTAAACTTAAGATTCCATATAGCTCGTATAAGAGAAGTCAGATCTATCTAACCGCATAGAATACTTTCCCGGAAATATCATAAAGTTTATAGAATTTAAGTAAATATTTATTGCACTCTACCGCTCTCAAGAACCCAACGAATTTCTACTTGAGATTTCATTACATGTTTCCAGCAAGAGATAACAAATACTTCCGATAGCTGAACTAACCAAATACATAGGGAGAGACTATTGAGATATGTGCTCTGTTTGAAACAACTAAAAATATATTTGCAAAAATGTTGGAACTAACCAACAATCATATAAATGCAGACGAATATAACAATATAGAGCATTCCAAAACTAGACATTCAAAAGTCTTTAGAAATATAGAACAACATTATCAATATTTGTAGAATAAAAATAAAAATCTGTCCAAACCACCAATGGCCACACTAGCATCATCAAAAACTAGTTGAAGATATAAATTCATCGAATTGTAAACCCTCATTCAGAAAAAAGTCACCAATAATGAAAAGGTACCCCCACGTACAAGAGTATCAAGCTCAAAATTGGTAAATGCAGTCAAGGGCATGGAATAATTTTGCCACTCACCAATATCAAAAACACACAATCTCACACAAAAAATCCATTAAAAAACTACATTGTCCATAGTCACAACAAGGAAGACAAGTGGCATCTTTGCAATCAAGTTGAGGAACTCATTAAACAGGGAGAATTAAAAGAGTTTGTACTCACCAAACTTAGGCGGCAATTCAAAAATGAAGAGCATAAAAGAAATGAAGAAACCTCCTCACAAATCCTCCAAATAGTAGAGAATATTCCATAAATAAGACGTTTTAATAAATGAAATGACTTACAAACTCTACAATTCCATTACATTTTTTCCATAGAAATAAGTACTAGGATATTTGTTTGACTTCTTTGCAAATAAATAAATAAATAAAATAAAATAAAATGAGCCTTGAAACATTCAGAGCAATTATTTTTAAAAATTTTACAGGATGAAAATATAATGGGATTCCTTCAAATTTAGCCCTCTGCCAATGTCCACAAGATGAGGAGCCAACTCAAGCTTCCTAATTAAGGTCTAGTTTAACCAGAAATATAGCCACAAATATATCCGTACGAATAATAATGTGATTTTCATGGTTCATAGGATTTTCACTCTCAGTTTTTTGTTTTCTCTGTTAGTGCTCTTGAATTTTTTTTTATTATTTTGTAAACAATTTTTTTTTATAATTAACTTTGTTATTCTCAGATCATTATCTAGTTAATATATTGGCTTAAAAAAAACTCTGTCCATTAATGGCCTTGAAAGATAGGCAATAGCATTATCCACTTACAAAATTTGGTAAATATAGAAAAACAATACAAAGTAAGCAAATCCAAGTAATGTACACGAATTAAAGAAAAGGCAATCCAAACATGAGTGATAGATGTTCTTGAACGATTCAAAATGGGGCAACTATTTTAGCAATTGCATCAAGAGACCATTAATGAAGTAAGACCATCGAGAGGATGTAGTATGCTTTCAAGGAAAGCCTAATAATAACATATTATGAGCCCATGAACCCATCAGTAAGGTCATAGTAATAAAAATAGTCATCAAATACTATAACAGTTCAGTTCATTCTTTCACTTCCACCAAAATGTGATTCCACGAGATTCATTTATTCTATAGTGAGGATTGATCATACTTTTCTTATCATTGGCGTTCCAAGCCGATACCATAAGGGGGTGAACTCCGTCTATCATCATGCACATACAAGAAATTCTTATATACAATAATTTCATTGCATACATCATAGAGCACATTATTTTATTATGAGAAACTTTATATTTATCTACTCATGAATAAATATCCTTCTAATAGAATCTCAGTCATGTAATAATCTAATGCCTTCATTAAAAAAATTATTGTGCAACTATTTCATGTAGAAATGTTAACATGCATACATCATATTAAACAATATAAAGAAAAAATAGTAATATAAGTCTCAATGGTATAAAGAATATATGAGAAAATTTAAAAACAGGAATACATTCAAAAACAAGAAATTTTACTATAATTTAAAAACATAATTACAAATCTCAAATTGCAAACACTTCTCTTTAAATCTTATCATTGTCTCCTCAAATATTCAATCCTATAGAACAAACCAAACTTTAATCATAAAACATATGTATCATTCAAGTTCTTTTGTGGCTGTAAACTACAATATCCAAAAGATGAGCGTTAGTTGAATTCTTAAATTTATTAGTAGAATATATAATGTACTATCTTAATTTTCCTTTAAAGTTTCTCCCATATATTTAATATCATTTGTCTTTTTTTAATTATGACATATATGAAATAAATAATTTTACATTTTAACTTAATTAATTCTTTTTGAATAATGTAAATTTTCTTTTATTAAAATTTTCTGCAATAAGGAGTTTTTTATCTAGTTACAATTAATTCCTTTGACTTCAAATTATTAAAGTTTAATTTTAAATCAATAATATTTAAATCGTTATTTGTTAACAACATATGACTTTATAAAAAAATTATAATTATTTGTCTTAACAATGTATTTTCCTAAAAATATCTACATCCTCTTGTTGAAAATAAAAAATAAATATATAACAATAAATTAAAAATTTGCATAACTCTCCTAAATGTATCAGCTTGCTTAAAGTTTATGAAAGACTCTAATCAAAATACTAATTATTTTCTTTTTTAATTAAAAAAATACAAACAAACTTATCGCGAGCACGCTCGGCTCTATATTTGTTCCTCGTCTCTTGTCCGTGTGTTGATTTGGCTCAGTCAATACTCGTGTGTTCGCTAGGGTATAAAAAGATCTTAGTTCAAGCCAATGCCACGACCCAGCTTGTGGATTGGAATTAATCAAGATGGGAATGGTCGGAAGATGGAAGTTAAGTTCTCTATTATTCTACTTATAGCACTAAACAGTTATTATCCACAAATCAAACGAAAGAGCCACTAAAGAATTCAATTAAATTAACCAAATAAAAAATTACTTTTCAGTTTATCACTCATGTCTCTGTAAGCATTCTCCTCTAGTATTCATCTTAATCAAAAGCTTAGAACTAAAAAATATATTTAAAACAATAATAATAAGTTATCTAAAAATAACCCAGAAGCAATCACATTTTTAAACTATAATAACCCAAGGAAAAGAGATAATATCATGCTAATCTTTCATATTATATTCTATAAAATCATAAAATAATTTACTATACTCATGATATTTACTCAATGAAAATATTCTAAACTTCTAATATGTCATAACTTTAGCTTTACTTTTATTTCATATTTTTAACATTCACATTTATCTCAAGAACACCATCAAAACATAATCTAATGCACTCTTGCCCAATATTATCCCGGCGGCACAGTAGTTAACGATCAAAATATCACAATTATTTGAGGTGAAAAGATTTTTATTCGCCACTAGTCGGTATTCTCCAGTTAGCACAATGACTAACGATCTAAACAACACAACTGTTTAGATTGATAAGCTACATACTCGTCTCTGGCTAACATTCTCTAGTCAGCACAATGGTTAGTGATTTAAACATCACAATTGTCGAGTGAAAGGAAAACATCACGCGCAGGTACACTAACACCCCTATCTGTACCATAAGGGGTTGAACTCCTCTTAGCATGCACACACAAACATTCATATATATCCACTTCATTCTTTCATATCATGCATTTTTTTTATGGAATACTTTATCTCTATCTACTGATAAATAAATGCAATCTTAATAAATCTTTAAGTTATATCTCTATTATAACATAAAGATCATGCAATAATTTGATATATGCACCTCTATTATAATTTAAATGGCATTTAATAATTAATTAACTTTATAGGAAATTCATCATGTATTTATTTAATATGCATATTTTCTTATCTACCTATATGAAGAATCTTCTATAATAGAAATCTCACTGAAATAGCTCATAAATAAAATCAAACATAAATCAAGAAATAATGAAACTTATTGAAATTTAGAAATATAATTACTCACCTTATTAGTAAATCTCTTTAACAGCTTAATCCTCCAGTCCGCTGAATCGTCGGTCTTTTCAATGTCAATTTCGAATAGCCTTCTTCCACACTTCCTAATCAAATAAATTTTTAATAACATTATTTTAACTAATATATTATTAAGTCTAATAACAATACAAGCTTTAACATTTACCTTATAGGCTTTCAAATCGATCTCATCCCTTAATATATTAACCTATTAAATATATATACATATTAATTTAATGTATATAAAATTTCAATAAGAAATCCTAACACAAATATTAACTTTAAAACGCAAATTAGGGTTTCACTAAGCTTGGACTCTTTACTGAACTTCCACGATTATTTCTCTTCCTTCGTACAGAAAGCTTGTGTTACCCTACGCCTACAAACTCAGAACTTAAATATCTTCAATTATAATATTAAATGCACTTAAATCTAACATTTAATTAGTAAACATTATTAAATAACTCAATTAAATAAGTACTGAACTCACCTTATGTGATTCGGTCAACAGCCCTAATGCACGTAGAGGCTCTCCTTTGATCTCAGCACGACCCAACAGAGCAAAGTGTGATCTTCTTCCTCTTTCGTTGCATACAAGTTCGATTCCTACCGCACGCAAGCACAACGCACAAAGCCACTCGACCTCCCTTCTCTTCTTTTTCACTCTTCTTCTTCAATCAGATGACTTTGCGGCGAGCGGTTTTGCTTCGATGCTGATTCAAATTTCTCACAGGCACTAAACCTTTACTTCCCTTCTTCCTGTCTTCTTCTCACCTCATCTACGGCGTCGTTCATCTTCACGCAAGCACCGATTGACTAGAGTTTCACATACGAACCCCATCTACTCTTCCTTCATGAAGTAAGACATCTGCAACTCTTCTTCTTCTTCAGCTAGAGCACACGCTTCTTCCTCTCGCACAACAGCAGAATGTAAATTCTTTCTGCTTCTTCTCCTCCACCTCATCCTATGGTCGGCTAGGGCACACAGGTTCCTTCCTGAAAATCAATGATCTTCCTCGCCTTCTTCTCCACACTCAGTCTCTTGCTCTCTCATCTTTGTTGGTTTGAAAAGTATACGACCCTTTAAGTCATAATTGAAAGGATTTTATCTTATGCCTATTCAATTTATATTAGTGTTATTATTAAATTTTATTATTAAATTTTATTATTAAAATTTCAGTTATTCTAGCCAAAGCCAACGCTCTCACTTGTGACCAATCGGTCTGCTACATAGTTCATGCTCATGATTTAAAATCCACCTCGACTTGTGCTCTCGTCATATCAATGTTGAAAGTCAGTCCCAGCCTGCAACTATTCCCATGCGAGCAAGCTTAATTTACATTATTTAGCAGAGCTCCTCTCGAATCAGTCTCACTTGTTGAGAGTCTCCTGAGGTATCGTACAGAAGAGCCCTTTGATTAGCTCCTCGAGGTTTTGGTTTTAATTCAGCTGCTCTCCTTCAACTTCACCTCTTTTAGCTCGAGTGGTATGCCTCCTCCCCCCCCCCCTTCTCTCATCCCCTCATTGCGACTTCCAGCCATTTTTGCTCGTTCTAATTGCTCTTCTCACAATTTTTAAAAAAACATTAATGTTAATTATTATGAGGTATCGTACAAAAGAACCCTTCGATTAGCTCCTCGAGCATTTGGTTTCAATTCAGCTGCTCTCCTTCAACTTCACCTCTTTTAGCTCATGCGGTCTGCCCCCCGCTCTCTCATCACCTCATCACGACTTCCAACCATTTCTTCTCGTTCCAATTGCTCTTCTCACAGTTTTTTAGAAAAAAAAATTGATGTTATTCATCATGGGTGTTACATTAGTCATGCCCCTTGTCCAGCTAACAGCATGTGCAAGCTCTCTAAGACTTCATAGGAACAAAGAGCACACTTATAAAGAATCTTTTGTGTATGTACGGTAATTTTATTTCATGCAAAAACAGCAAAAGCACAAAATTACCAAATGAATCTTTAGCATGTAGTCTCATATCTAACCAACATAGAGTATGAATATGATGTTTTCATTAGAGATTTTATGTAATACAAACTATAGTTAAATAACATAAAATGTGGTGCAATATGGTTTGATCACAAAATTTAATAATAAGTAATGCAACAAAGAGCTTAAAAGTATCATTAAGTCCGTGTGGCGTCTAGTATAGAATTTTATACACGGCATCAGAGTGAAAATAATTCAAATGTTGGTAACAACGATCATAACAATTAGCTCAACTTTTTAACTTGATTGGAGTGGAAACACAGGCCCTGGTGTTCTACCATCCAAAGAAATTTTATCAAAGTCAATTATTCAACTAGGATCAGTTTTCCAAAGAGACTTCGGTTACCATGGGTACCAATGTCTTCTATCATGGTTGAGCAAATGTCAGAGTGAATCCATCCAAATTCATGTGATTGAGTGGACTCTTGGATATGACATCTAAATTAATAAAAACCTTCTATACAAAGTGAAGTGACAGCAAATATCATGGATTCTCACTTGAGATGAATATTAATGAGATACACTTAAGAGTGGAGATTAGCGACACATTGAAAGTGAAAGCGTTGAGTCCTGAGATGCTTAGTGTCTTTTATCTTTTGACTTCCGCTTTTTTGGCTTATTTGTCTCCATTCAATAACTTATTGAGTTTAGCTCAAGCCCCCAATAGTCCAACTTCCTAAAACCTAATTCTTCATACCATTAATGGACCATGAAATTAATATTCAAGTTTTGTACAACCACTTCATGCAAATGCCATCAAAACTGCAACTGCACAAGCGATAGACATAAACTTATAGGTTTCCATACTTCCTGAGCCTTAAAATTTGAAGGCAATAAATAGTAGTAAAACAAGTTGGTCTGCTCTCATGAATCAAAACTGAGAAGTAGCAGAATGCTAGCCTTGAAAAAAATCAGCCTTAACATTCGGTTTGTTTTTTCTTCTACGAGATTTCAACTACCTCAACTCATATAACAATTCCCATTTCAATTTTTACAAGCACTCTTGATGATTGAGTAATCTTCATCCTTTTAACAATAGTAACAATGAATCAATGATTAACCAAGATCTTCAAAGACTATTAATTGACAAGTGTTCGAGCAAAATTCATATAAAATATATGTAATAAAATAGCAACAATTCATCTTCCTAAAACAAGAAATACGGCCTACATAATGCTTGATAGCTAATGCAATCCCAGTAGATAAGATAGGTAAAGTGCATTAAAATATAAGCTCAATCTCAGCAACTAAAATAGAATAAGTGATAAATGGAAAAACTAATAATCAATCAATTTAAAGGCCCAGGGTCAAAACTCTCCAAAAATGCAGCTTTAAGTTACCAAGCTTTATTTACCAAACTGAAGGGTTGTCTGGTAACAGCATTAGTAAATCCTATACATCAAGACTTACTAAATCCGGACAACAATTTGATTTTAAATCCAGGATTTAAGACAAAACTAAGAGGAATTGAGAAGAAACTGGATTTACCAAATCCAGGATTTAAAATTTGCCCTCTTTTTTCGGCTTGGCAGATTTAAGTTAAATCCCACATACATCTATTACCAGACAGCCACAAAGAGATTCAAAAATACTAGCAATCAGATCAGATGGCCATACCTTTCTGCTTGTACCCTTCAATACCAGGAATGTCTCATTGAGTGTGTCAATGCTTTCTAATGCCATAAGCAGTTGACCATCAGCAATCAATGTACAAGAACGTTTGAAACTGACTACAACATTGTATCCTAATGCAAGCAAACCACCTAAGGTGGTTCTTCCAACCTGCAGCAGGAATATCAAGAGGTAAGAAAGCGGCTAATTAATGCTTAGTTCAATCAAAACCCTAATCATAAAAAATTCTTTAAATGAACACCATAGAAGAGAAAATCAGAAAAAGGAGTCCACGTTTTCAGAGGTATTGTTCTAAATATTGAATTGCATATTAGTTTGGGAAGGATTCAATTAAGTAGGCAAAGCTGAAAAGATAAAATCATCTGTCAACAGTTCACATCGGTGAATGCATGAGAAAGCTTCCAAGCAAAACCTCTCACCAATTCAAGGTCTGACAAAATTCCAACATAAACCTCTACATTTTTTAACATGGCGCTGTTTTAAGCATAAAGGATACATTTTTACAAGCCTATTTATTCAAAGATAAAATGAAATTATGCTGGCTGAAGTGCTTTGACAGGGAAGTTTAGCCACTACACTGTTGTCCTAACACGAGAGCTTGATCAATTTAAAGCAAAAAACAAACACAAATGTTGTTTTCATTTTCATATAGGTACTCATGTAAGAGTACAAAAAAAGCTTAAGCAATATGAGTTACAATATACTACTATCACAAAATTTTGACAATAAATTAATTTTATTTAATACATAGAGTATGAGCAATGTTTAGGAAACATTTTAGAAATTGAAAAATAGATTAATTGAAAAAATAATGAGTTATGAACATTGGGTGTACCTCAAACTCAGCTTTTGGTCGAATAATAAAGTTCTTGTCAACAATCCTCTGGTCACCCAGAGAAAGATAATATCTTATACCAGATTGTCGAACCTTTATCCAATCATTTATCCGTGCTTCCTCACTTGCACAAGGTGGACGAAGATACATCTCAATAAAGCTGAAATGGTATAGGATCAGGATTAATATTGAGTAAGCAACAATCCAAATTAAAGCATAGGTAGATTTCCAGTTCCTTCAGGAACTTACTTCTCAGTTTCCACTTTATGTTGATCAGAAAAGTACGTTATGTGTTCTTTAAGGGACTGTCCAAAAGGATCAATAATTGAAAAAAATCAGCGGTGAAAAAACAAAAATTGCATCAATATTTATAGATATGCTATTTACATTTGCAAGCCAGGATTAAGAAAATACGTGAATAAAGCTGCAAAGAGATTATTGTAGAATTAAATTCAAACACGTGCATCACAGACTAAGTTTGAAAACTCCAATGCAGAGATTTGCAAAATTTTAATTTTTAGAGAAAAAGTAGCAATATGCTTAACAGGTGATTTTTTTTCAGTTTTTAATTAATAGAAAGTTCAAGCTTAACAATATTTAACAGATGAATGAAAATTCCTTGATTAAGTGCCTTCTCATTTTCTTTCCTCTCTTTTTTCTCATGGAGGATATCCATGTGCGATGTTCTTCAGGGTCTCCAAATCATATAAACTAGAAGACTTCTGCCACAACTTTGGTTCTCTACTATGCATGGTCACTGTCCTAGTAGATTTTAATAATCCTTCTTCCAAACTTGCATATAAATTAAAACAACATGAATTTACAATTATTATCAAATGACTTATTTTATCAATTGCAGTTCCAGGATGATATGCAAACCTCACTTCTGCACTTCAGCTTATAATAAGCATCTCTGAAGGATGAAACAAAGCTATTATTGATTCTGATCTGCACAATTATCAATCAAGGTTTACTAAGTAATAAGAAGAAAAATGAGAAGTCTTACTGTCCAATAAGTGCAAATAATTAGTTAGACCTGGGCATGATGGAGGTCAGGCTCAATGTGCTTCCTGAAAAGAGGAAAAATACTGTCAATGAGGTAGTCCAGTGAGCACGAGTCTCCTATATCATGACGAACTTTGGATAGGAGGCTAAAATGAACACCTCCAACCTAAGGTTCAAGACATACAAAGTTAAAAAATAAAAATATCAAGTGGTTTTCACCCAAAAAGAGAGTTATTCAAACCCAGCAGTCTCACCACAGCAACCCTGATGTCTAGCAGTGATCTAAGAGTTGAATGCAGAGCATAAGCACCATCAACAATCACCTGTAAAGGATTTCATAAACTTGCGCTAGTACAGTAAACAATGAAATACATAGAGATTATAGATGATAGCCTACCACCCCTGATGGAGATATCTTTACTGGTCTCATACCCACACGTTTCTTCCCTTGGAAGTCTAACAAAGGAACAAGTGTATCCTTCCCCTTCACCAAATCCTAGTCATAAGAATCAAAATCATCAGACAGACCCATCATTGAAAGCAATACGGAAACATTCACAGCGTAGGGCAGATAAAATCAATCTCTATTCCTCGCTATATTGGAACTGAAACTCGAACCTGCAAAAAGTAACAATTAAAAAAAAACGAACCTCTAGATTATGTACCAGGGCATCAAAATCTAATGAATCCAGGTCATTCCCCTCATCAGCTCCATCGCGATAGTTCTCCATGGAAATGACAACACATCCGAGGAGCGACGCAACCTTCTCAGCTAAGCTGCCAGAGAAACCAAAGATAAGAAAGTGAGAAAAATGAGTCGAAGGGTACTAATATTAGTCCGTTTGATTTGATCAAGGAAATATTATAAGTTGGAAATGGACGTCAGAGGTGTCACCTAGTCTTACCGGAGCCGCTTGGGCCACCGATGCCAACGGTGACAGCACGACCATCTTTCTTCTCGCGAAGCTCCTGGATGGCCTTCACCAGGAGATAGTAGCCATGATCGAAGGACTGGAGAATAGAATCGGTCACCTAATAACTAAATCCAAGTCATCAAGACTGAGGAAGAATAAAGAATTTAACTTTACCACGTGGAGCGGGAGGGACTGGAGGATGGAGGACGTTGAAGAGGCGGTAGCGACGGCAGCGGAGGCAGCGGAGGAGGATTTTGCCGGTGGAGGAGAGGTGGGAGAAGAGAAGTAAAGGTCTCGCCCTCCTTCTTCCAGAACCCTTTGTAGGAGCTCGTCCTCCATGGGAGACAGCGATGCAGCTCGGCGGTGCAGCTCGGCGGTGCAGCTGATGAAGTTTTAACTTTCAAGTTCGTACCAGATGGACCGAAATACAAACTGGAACTCTTCTTTGATACACATTCATCGCTTACCGGCTTGCTTTGCGTGTTCCTGTTAAAAGCCTGCCCAATTTTTCATTTATCCGTTAAATCTTTATTTAATGATAATAGTTGATCAAACTATTTTAATTAATGAATATGAGTAATATTTCTTTGATATATTCATGTGAATGTTCAAATAAAAACCATTTGTTCTTGTCTCTTTAAACCATCTTTTAAATTTTCATTTAGGTTCAGAGCTCCATTGATCCCTTCTAAACAATATTTTACCTTGATTACTTATCAATTTTCTTGTTAAGATTAGTGTTGATGTATTTTTTTTACTTATATTAAATTGTATTCATCGCTTGTATTATCGTCATTCTTAAGCTATGATAGGATTGTACATTTAGTTAAAAGATGAAGTAATGTCAAACACTATTTTGAAATATTTGAATATCATTCAAAACAATTCAAACATCGAATTTTAACCTACGGTTAGATCACTATATTTGAAAGTATGTTTAATTTGACTTGAATTAAAGGATTTGTAGAAAGTTTTGACTAGTAGCAAAAATTTCATATTTTATTTAAATCATCATATTTGAATCTCATTAGAACAAACTTTAAAACCTAATCTCCATTAGAATATAACCAAACTGAAGAAGGGTTAGAATAAGATTTGATATTACACGTTTGAGCATTATTTGAGCTTCCTAATTGCTTCAAAATAAAAATTCAAACTAATAAGAATTAAATTCAAACCATTTTTGAACATTAATGACCCTATGTTTGAATCTAGTTGAGCCCGAGATTAAATTTATTTATAGCAATTCTTTAAGAGCAAATATTCAAATTAGGTTTCAATGAGACTTGAGTTTTAGGGCCTAAAAAAATTATTACTCATTGTATTGTATGAATTTAATTCGTTTTATTTATTATGCTAGGTATGTACAAGTTCAAACTTATTATTTTAATGAAGAAACATCATATTACAAGAGTATCATATAGAGCAATAGTGATATAAAAGTTATAAAGTAATATAATATTATCATTTTGAGAAAGCGAACCAATGTCCCTTTAAGAAGCTTTCATGTTTCAAATGATAGCTTCCTATATAAAGTTTAAAAAGTAATTCAAAGAAAGATTAATTTTGATTTTGAAACTTCTATGATAGCTTAGTATTAAATGTACGTTGAAAGTGGGTTTTCATATGCTTAAAACATAGTACAAACATATTCAAACAATATTCAAATAATATTTTGTTGGGTTCAGATTTTTCATGTTGACCATGTCCAAGATATAGAGCGTAGGGATTATAGGAGAGAAAAAGTGAGAGAGAGACAGTGAAAGGAGTAACACACAGCGATCGCCCCCAGTGGGCCAAGCCAGGGGTGTTCCCTAAGTTCTCGGACCCATTTATATATTGAAAAGAATTATTACAAGAGAATGGGAGTGTAAACCCTAAATGGCTCTTCCCCTTTTACATGTAGAAGATTCTCCAATTTATAGATGATAGAGGGATTTGAAAATTACTTCATCGCCCGTGGGAGTTCCAAGTCATTGTGCACCTATGAGTTATAAGTCATTATGCTTTGAGGAGTTACAAGTCATTATGCTCTTGGGAGCTACTGGTTTTCATTGGCACATTTTTGTATGTATGGCGCCCTTTACATATACCTAGCATCTTTTTATTATCAGATCCACCTGATGAGGTGGCAATCGGTCGGTTGGGGTGGCCAGTCGAATGATAGGACCGGCTGATTTCTTCTACTATCAAGATTTTCCAAACATACATAAATTCCCCCAAGTCTCTTACTTCTTGAAAGTGAAGTTGTGATAAGAATAAGAAACTTTAAATGTCAAAAATTCAAATATAATACATGTACTCCATTGATTTTGGTGTTTCATAGTGCCTTGTTTTTTCCTATCTTGAAGTGCTCCCTCGAGGCTTTTTAGGGTTGATTTTTTATCTTCATTGTCGGTTGGCTAACTGACCTTCGGTTAATTGAGTTATCCTTTGGTCGGTCTTATTGACTTCATTTTTATTTTGGCTTTTTTCCTCTGCCAAGCTATTTATTTGTGATAGTAGCTCAGCGATAAATATTGGGGTTGGTTGATTTGCTCGCGCTTGGTGGGGTTGTTGATTCGCTCGCCCAAAGGGTAGTTGTTGATTCACTTGCCTCGGAAGAAAGTTGTTGATTTTTTCGCCTCGGAGGAGAGTTGTCGATTCACTCACCCTGGAGAGGAGTTGTTGATTCACTCGCCTATGAGGGGGTTAGTTGATTCACGCACCCTCGAGGGCAGTTGTTGATTCACTCACCCTATAAGGGAGCCATTAATTCGGTCAGCCTAAAGGGCAGTTGTTGATTTGCCCGCTCTGAAGGGGGCGGCTAATTTGCTCACCCTGGATGGGAGTCATTAACTTGCTTGCCCTAGAGGCAAATCCTTGATTAGCTCATCCCATATTGGGACTCTTTGATTTGCTCTTGGTGGGTTTTTTTTTTACATGACCACCATATTCCACAGAAGAATTCTATCTGAATGATCGGATGCAATATTCAAAGAGTAATATATTATCTCAAATGATAGAAATGTTATCTCAGAATGGACCTAATCATCTGGAAGAGGAATTCTTTGGGATTTATGGTTCTACAAAACCGGGATAGTTACAAGATAAGATTTAATTATGGGAACCTCATTTCCTATAAGGGCATGCCATCATGGTTAATTACATCTCTAGGGCCATGAACCCTAAAGAAAGCTCTTAATTAATACGATAACTAAATTGTTTAAAATTAAGCTCTAAAAGGAAGGATTTAACATGAATGAGAATGACATCATATTATAGAAAAAGACCTAGATGAGGAGCCATACCTGATTGGAATTGATTTTAGAAAACATAAGATGTTGAATTTAATTGATCAGGTTAGGTCAAGAGATTAATTAGGAACACTTGATTTGACTAACATAAGTAATACAAACCTTAAATTAAGAATATAGGCCATTAAGAAAGATTTATGGATGGAGAATGAAACCCTAGACTCGATAAGGAATCCTAACAGGTAGACTATCTTAAACCTTGGGAATAATGTATAAGGTCAAGATGCTCAAGGCTTTCCATCTTTCTAGGTATATTTGTCTCTATTTACTATAACCAACCTCATAACCAGGAATCCTCTTTAAATTTCATAGCTCAAAGGATTCATAGTCGCGAAGTAGTCTGAAATAGCTTCATCCATAACCATGGGTTACATTTTCCTAGGGTATTCCCTCTAGCTTCAGAAGGTTGGTTTGTTTATTTTATGTGTCTTAATCCTTAAAGCTATCTAGGGTACCTAGACTAACTTAGGCTTCTATACTCAGACTAACTTGGGATAGGTTTATGACCCTATGTTTGGTGTCTAAGTTGGCTAATCTAGAGTTCATGTCGGATCTTCGTATGGTTAACTCTTGTCCTTTATCTTGGTGTGTTTTAGATGTTTATTTCAGGTTCAATATTTAATTCATGTTTTGGTTTCACTTCCTAGGTTTGTCAGTCATGATTGAAAAATCAAGATGTTCTTGAATTTTGATTAAAGTTTTTGTTTGGGGAAAAAAACACTTTGCAAGTTTTTTTGCTCATCCCTTCTTATTTTATATATTTTTTTGTTATTTTTGTTTTGAATCACACATGCAAAATAACATAAATAAAAAATGTTAATAGCCTTGATTAAATTCAGGTTTAGGGTTGGACATGGGTCAAGTATTTTATTTTGGGTAATTTAGATCATTCTAAGTTATTTGGATGATTTTGGGGTATTTTGGGTTATTTGGGTAGTTTTAGGGCACTTGGGATCTTTTGGGTGGTTGTGGGGTGTTTCGGGATATTTGAGTGGTCTTTTGGGTGTTTTGGATCATTTGGGTGGTTTTGGGGCATTTCAGGTCATTTGGGTGATTTAAAGGCATTTCGGGGCGTTTCGAGTCATTTGGGTGGTTTCAAGATGTTTTGTATTTTTTGGGTGATTTTGGGATGTTTTGGGTCATTTGGGTGACTTTAGGGTGTTTCAAGTCATTTAGGTGGTTTTGGGATATTTTGGGTTATTAGGATGGTTTTAGGGCATTCAAGGTCATTTAGGTTAGGTTGTTGGACAAGACTTGAGTTGAGTCAGGTCTAGGTTGGGCCAGGTATGGGTGAGGTCAGACCTAGCCTAAGTCTTAGGGTTAAGGTTACATTGGGCTAGACATGAGCTGGTTCGGGTCTCAGTTGGGTCAGGTCTAGGTTTGGTTTTAGGGTTTAGGTTAAACCACTTTAAAGAATAGGATCAGGTTTTATTCCGGTCGAACTGAGTTGAACCAAACCCAAGCCTAATCCAAGGTTATTGAGTTAACCTAAAATAGATTTTAAAACACTGAAATTAAATGCTTAAATTAAACACTTTACTTAAAAGGAAAAAGAAAGGGACAAAATAATCACAATCCAAATGTTGGCCAAAAAACTTAGCTTGATTGCTTCACCACTAGATTCCTTCCCTTCCTTTTTCTCAACAAGGATGAATGACTGCCTTTTATAGGCGACAACGACTGCCCTGAGCCGTTGACCAAATGGGAGATTGATACACCTAAAATATATAGTGTATTGTACACATTTTTATACCAATTTTTGAGATATTGCGCTGTAATGAAATGTATTTGTGTGTTTTTCTTATAGGCACAATCAAATAGATGGAAAATGCTAAAAAAAGTAAAAAGGGGTCAAATTTTGAGCAAAAATAAAGAAAGTTGCAAAAATGAGCTGGGGCGCCTAAGCGCCCAGATTTGGCTCCTAAGCTCCAGAGCATCCGTGTCTAAGCGCCACATACTTCGCACTTAAGCGCCAAAGTTAGTTACTTGAAGAAATATAGATTGGAGCGGAATTTTGAAGGGGTGTTTGAAGCAACCTTTGATAAAAACGTGGGAAATAGCCCATGGACACAAAAATTCATTCAATTGGCTTTTGAGGAGACAACTTTTAGAAGATTCATTGAATGGAGGCACCTTTTTTAAGAGACACCAAAGCACTCCTTAGATTTTTATAAGAAAAGACTTAGATTTTCTAAAGGAAAAAGGGGCCAACAACCAACCACCAAAATTTACAATCGATGCCTCCGCTGCCCATTGCCGCTACAACTGCCGACCACCTTTACTTTATTTTATTTTATTTTGAGTGTCAATTTGTATTGTGAGAGAAGGAAGAGTATTCAAAGGAACTTCAAGACATTTGGTGGAAATAATTTGAGATAAGTGTTTATCTTTGTGATTACACTTGGTTTTTAATTTATATTTTTTATTTGTGTGCATGATTTCTACTTTTAAACTCATGTGTGGTTGTGTTTTCTTCATAGATTCTGAGTAGTTTTCTTTATTTTTTCTTTTAAATGATAATTGATTAAATGTTTAAAGAAAGTTGTGTGAAGTATTAGACTTCAATGCTGGAAGAANAGGGTTAAGGTTACATTGGGCTAGACATGAGCTGGTTCGGGTCTCAGTTGGGTCAGGTCTAGGTTTGGTTTTAGGGTTTAGGTTAAACCACTTTAGAGAATAGGATTAGGTCTTGTTCCGGTCAAACTGAGTTGAACCAAACCCAAGCGTAATCCAAGGCTATTGAGTTAACCTAAAATAGATTTTAAAACACTGAAATTAAATGCTTAAATTGAACACTTTACTTAAAAGGAAAAAATAAAGGGCAATATAATTATAAAGAAAATGTTGGCCAAAAAACTTAGCTTGATTGCTTCACCACTAGATTCCTTCCCTTCTTTTTTCTCAACAGGGATGAATAATTGCCTTTTATAGGCAACAACGACTGCCCTGAGTCGTTGACCAAATAGGAGATTGATACACCTAAAATATATAGTGTATTGTACACATTTCTATACCAATTTTTGAGATATTGCGTTGTAATGAAAGATATTTGTGTGTTTTTCTTGTAGGTGCAATCAAATGGATGAAAAACGCTAAAAAACGTAAAAAGGGGTCAAATTTTGAGCAAAAATAAAGAAAGTTGCAAAAATGAACTGGGGCGGCTAAGCGCCTAGAATTGGCTCTTAAGCTCCAGAGTATACATGCCTAAGCGCCACATATTTCGCACTTAAGCACCAAATTTAGTTACTTGAAGAAATATTGATTGGAGTGGAATTTTGAAGGGGTGTTTAAAGCAACCCTTGATAAAAATGTGGGAAATAGCCCATGGACACGAAAATTCATTCAATTAGCTTTTGAGGAGACAACTTTTAGAAGATTCATTGAATGGAGACACCGTTTTTAAGAGACACCAAAGCACTCCTTGGATTTTTATAAGAAAAGACTTAGATTTTCCAAAGGAAAAGGGGGCAAGCAACCAACCACCAAAATTTACAATCGATGCCTCCACCGTCCATCGTCGCTACAGCTACCGACCACCTTTACTTTAATTTATTTTATTTTGAGTGTTAATTTGTATTGTGAGAGAAGGAAGAGAATTCAAAGGAACTTCAAGACATTTGGTGGAAAGAATTTGAGATAAGTGTTTATCTTTGTGACTATACTTGGTTTTTAAATTAGATTTTTTGTTTGTGTGCATGATTTCTACTTTTAAACTCATGTGTGGTTGTGTTTTCTTCATAGATTCTGAGTAATTTTCTTTATCTTTTTCTTCAAATGATAAGTGATTAAATGTTTAAAGAAAGTTGTGTGAAGTATTAGACTTCAATGCTGGAAGAAGTTGTGATGATTCAAGACCCTGCACTTCATTTACTTCTTAGATTGGCCAATTAAGATGTTAAAACATGTGAGAACTTGTAAGATCCAAGATGTTATTGTCTTAGTCAGCAAATGGTTCGAACCACATATTGATTTAATGAATGAGAATGTAGTTCATGGGGTTGAGTGTAAATAAATAGAGAAATATATTTTCAAGGGTGTAGAATTAGAGGACTTTAGAGTGACATGCTAAAGCCCCCATGTGATTTATAGTTTTAGGTTTTGATAAGAGATGTTAGCCCCTAGGTGGAAGGAGAAGAGGAAACTCTAGAGTAAGAGCTAGTGTCTTCCCTGCCTAGCTGGTTTTCAAGACTATTCAAACTATAGATTAACCAATGTTCTTTATAACATCTTTAGTAAGGGTAAGGAATATTTTTGCTCTTATTTGGAACAACACATTTAACACACTTCCACAACTAAATTTCTATGTTTATCACTGATTCATGATGGAAAAATATATTTTACTTATATTTCCTTCTTCTTGCAAGTATTTTAGTTAAGTTAATTAGTTGTTTACTTTATTTTCAATTATAAAAAAAATTACAAAAATAATCAAACTTTTATTCCTATCATAGCATCTTAAGTTTGAGTAAGAATATATATTGCTAAGTATGTTTTTATCTAAAACTAATCATTCTCGTAGGTTCAATATTCGAGACTTAATCAAAAAGTTCTATATTACTTGATAACGATAAATATACTTGCGTAGTATCCTATTTTGAAATATTATAAATATAATCACATACATCGCATTTTACATCTCTATATATAGAAAGTCTGGATCATGTTTTTCGCGGCATTGCTGGGGAAGGAGAAAAATATTAGTAATTTGAAAAAAAAATTCAGAAAGAAGTTTTTGAATAACAAAATTTTTAGTAAGCCTTATTTAAATTTTAAGATTTATTTTATGAATATTGTAGTTTTGTTTTCCAATGTGTCAAGTCATGATGTAAAATCAGATATTCCTATGATTATGGTTCTGTAAATATTATGGGGCATATTAAAATTGATTAGAGTTACATTGGTTAGGATCCTACGGTTCCCACGTTCTGGCACCACTATTTTCTTTCGGATTCACTTAGTCCAAATGAATTTACTAAACTCAACTTAATGAATTATGTATTTTCATTTAGATCGTGGGAAATCTCTTTAGCAACCGTAGGTTACCTCTTCCAAGGGATTCCTGATCATCTGATAAAGATGTCTTAATTTAGTTGCAATTATTGTTTTGTGATGTTTGAGATTAAATTTTGAGTTGTCTTATATTTTGAATGTTGTGGCGGTGAATTTTATCTTGACTAATTTTAGTTTTGGTTTTGTGGTTATCCTAGTAGTTTTTATTTTTGTGCAGGATGACATTGTTATTTAACATGCAAGCTCGAGACGAGGAAGTACAGAAAAGTACATGCATTAATTTAAAAGTGTACCTATCGATTCTTCTCATTCCACCACTTGAATGGTCAGTACTTGCAAGACATGTATATAATTTTGCAAGAAATTTAAATTACAGGAGTAGACGAAGGTTTAGCCACCAAACCCCAAGTTATGATTTTATTGAATCTCAGAAGATCCTGGTGGATGGTTTTTGAACAAAAATATAACAAGTCCAATTTGCCCTTCAGAATTTCCAATAGATTTCAAAATACTTGAGGCATGACCCTAGACCATTTTGAAGACCTCTTAAAATATTCCAAGTTCATTTTGGGCTTATCATATTGTTTCATTAATCATCTGAGGTCGAAGTGTGACTACCCCGTGGCTCAGTGAAACTTGAAAGTTCAATCATCCCAAGGATATGATACTTGATTAATCAATTGATGTTTCAATTAAGAGTTATGTGAGTGGGTGCCCCTAAGGCAAGTTTAGGTCAATTTTTTTTAAGATTGTGGTGCCCACAATTAAGGTCAGTGTTGACCTCACTTTTGGTTGATATTTAGTTTTCCCTCTTTAGTAGCTTAGGGTCTAACCAGAGGACTTTTCAGTTGATTATTCCTAGAAAACTAGAAAAGGATCCCTCACCATTATAAACTCTAAACTCTTCTTTGCTCAACTTGAAGTTCCACATATTGGTTCTAACCTCTAGCACTTAGTAGGTGAGGTCAGTAAGAGGATCTCAAGGAGAGTCCCCATAGGACTGCTTGACCTTAAACCTTGTCGGTGGTATTTTTTTTTGGATTTTTCGGTTAGAAGTTGTCAGTCACTGAAATAAAAATCTCATTGCCCGCTTCAAAAAGACGTTGAATATATATATATATATATACATATATATAGTTTAGAAAAATATGAAATCAAACTGACCCCATATTTCTCAAAGTTTAAATGAAAGAGCGCTATAGCTCAAACCCTGTATCTATCGTGAAGGATAAATTGAAGACTTGAGGATGAGGCTCAATCAAATAAACTAAGAAATACATGACGTCTGTTTGGTCTGCGAAATCATTTTATTTGCTGACAAGTTCCCCTATTTAATATGAAGAATTAAATAGGTTTTATATTAAGTTGGGTTCGGAAAAGCTTCCTATAAGGTCAAACCCTTATAGTTAATTACATCTTAAATAACTTAAGTCACCTAAGAAAACTCTCGATAAAAATTAGGAAATATTTCCTTCAAAGAGATCAAAAGGATATGACTTTTCAACGAGATCAAACATAGAGGTGTGAAAGGGGANTGATTAAATGTTTAAAGAAAGTTGTGTGAAGTATTAGACTTCAATGCTGGAAGAAGTTGTGATGATTCAAGACCTTGCACTTCATTTACTTCTTGATTTGGCCAATTAAGATGTTAAAACATGTTGTGAGAACTTGTAAGATCCAAGATGTTATTGTCTCAGTGAACAAATGGTTCGAACCACATATTGATTTAATGAATGAGAATGTAGTTCATGGGGTTGAGTGTAAATAAATAGAGAAGTATATTTTCAAGGGTGTAGAATTAGAGGACTTTAGAGTGACATGCTAAAGCCCCCATGTGATTTATAGTTTTAGGTTTTGATATGAGATGTTAGCCCCTAGGTGGAGGGAGAAGAGGAAACTCTAGAGTGAGAGCTAGTATATTCTCTGCATAGCTGGTTTTCAAGACTATTCAAACTATAGATTAACCAATGTTCTTTATAACATTTTTAGTAAGGGTAAGGAATATTTTTGCTCTTATTTGGAACAACACATTTATCACACTTCCATAACTGAATTTCTATGTTTATCACTGATTAATGATGGAAAAAGATATTTTACTTATATTGCCTTCTTATTGCAAGTATTTTAGTTAAGTTAATTAGCTGCTTACTTTATTTTCAATTATAAAAAAAATTACAAAAATAATCAAACTTTTATTCCTATCATAGCATCTTAAGTTTGAGTAAGTATATATATTGCTAAGTATGTTGTTATCTAGAACTAATCATTCTCATGGGTTCAATATTCGAGATTTAATCAAAAAGTTTTATATTACTTGATAACGATAAATATACTTGCATAATATCCTATATTGAAATATTATAAATATAATCGCATACATAGCATTTTACATCTCTATATATAGAAAGTTGAGATCAAGTTTTTGGCGGCATTACCGGGGAAGAAGAAAAATATTAGTTGTTTGCAAAAAAAATTTTAGAAAGAAGTTTTTGAATAACAAAATTTTTAGTAAGTCTTATTTAAATTTTAAGATTTATTTTATGAATATTGTAGTTTTGTTTTTATATAAAGTTTTTGTTTGTGTGTTTTTATTTTTTGCTTTATTTTATTTTATTGTGTTTTATAGTAATGTATGTGTAGTTGAGGTTTCGCAGGACTTGTGTCTTATGATTCTAAATTAGAAAGAACCATTAGAAAAATAAAAAAATTAAAAAATTCCGAAAAATTTCAAGAAATGGCAAATCAAAACAATCAAAATGTTGAAGAGTTTAGACCTTTCAGAGATTATGCAAACCTTATGGTGGATGGACAATCTTATCATTGAAGATGACTGTGCTGCCCACAATGCTAGCTCCAAGCTCTTCATCATGTCGAGTTCAAGTTTTCCAATGTGTCAAGTCATGATGTAAAATCAGATTTTCCTATGGTTATGGTTCTTTAAATATGATGAGACATATTAAAATTGATTAGAGTGACATTGATTAGGATCCTACGGTTCCCTCGTTCCGGTACCACTATTTTCTTTCGAATTCACTTAATCCAAATGAATTTACTAAACTCAACTTAATGAATTCCATACTTTCATTTAGATCGTGGGAAATCTCTTTAGCAACCGTTGGTTACCTTCTCCGAGGGATTCCCGATCATCTGATAAAGATGTCTTAATTTAGTTGCAATTATTGTTTTGTGATGTTTAAGATTAAATTTTGAGTTGTCTTATATTTTGAATGTTGTGGTGATGAATTTTATCTTGATTAATTTTAGTTTTGGTTTTGTGGTTATCCTAGTAGTTTTTGTTTTTATGCAGGATGACATCGTTATTTAACATGCAAGCTTGAGACAAGGAAGTACAGAAAGGTACATGCATTAATTTAAAAGCGTGCCTATTGATTCTTCTCGTTCCATCACCTGAATGGTCAGTACTTGCAAGACATGTATATAATTTTGTAAGGAATTTAAATTACAGGAGTGGACGAAGTTTAGCTACTGAACCCCAAGTTATGATTTTATTGAATCTCAGAAGATCCTAGTGGATGGTTTTTGAACAAAAATATGGCAAGTCCAATTTGCCCTTCAGAATGTCCAATAGATTTCAAAATACTTGAGGCATGACCCTAGACCATTTTGAAGACCTCTTAAAATATTCCAAGTTCATTTTGGACTTATCATTTTGTTTCATTAATCAACTGAGGTCGAAGTGTGACTACCTCGTGGCTCGGTGAAACTTGAAAATTTAATCATCCCAAGGATAGGATACTTGATTAATTAATTGATGTTTCACTTAAGAGTTATGTGAGTGGGTGCCCCTAAGGCAAGTTTAGGTCAATTGTTTTTAAGATTATGGTGCCCATAATTAAGGTCAGTGTTTACCTCACTTTTGGTTGATATTTAGTTTTCCCTCTTTAGTAGCCTAGGGTCTAGCTAGAGGACTTTTCTGTTGATTATTCCTAGAAAACTAGAAAAGGATCTCTCACCATTAGAAACTCTAAACTCTTCTTTGCTCAACTTGAAGTTCCAGATATTGGTTCTAACCTCTAGCACTTAGTAGGTGAGGTCAGTATAGAAGATCTCAAGGAGAGTCCCCATAGGACTGCTTGACCTTAAAGCTTATCGGTG
>NEWO01000476.1:175077-187571 GCA_003013225.1 Phalaenopsis aphrodite
TGTTGTGCACACTGATAACTCTGCTATTAAATATCTAATGCAAAAGAAGGATGTCGAACCAAGGTTAATTAGATGGATACTTTTGACGCAAGAATTTAATTTTGTGGTTTTGATAGAAAGGGAATTGATAATAAAATTGCTGATCATTTATAGAGATTAGAATATCATGAATTATTTGACACCAACAATGAAATTACAGACAGTTTCCCTGATGAACAACTCTATAATATTAATGAGTATAAAATACCATGGTATGCTGATATTGTTAATTATATTGTAAGTGATATTTTAACACATATGCTGACATTACAACAATAAAGAAAATTGATTCATGATGCAAAAACATATTTTTGGGATGAGCCTTATTTATATAAACAATGTAAGGATCTTATTATGAGAAGATATGTACCTTATAGATAAACTGAACTAATTATTCAGAAATGTCATGATTCTGAATTTAGAGGACATTTTGGAACTGATAAAACTGCTTATAAAATTTTACAAGCTGGATTCCATTGGTCTATTCTCTTTATAGATATTTACAGATACATAAAAAATTGTGATCGATGCCAACGAGTAGGCAATATATCTAGAAGAAATGAAATGCCTCTGAATTTCATGTTAGAAGTTGAGATCTTAAATGTTTGGGGATTGGATTTCATGGGATCATTTATTCCTTAATATGGGAACTTATACATATTAGTTGCAGTAAACTACATTTCAAAGTGGATTGAAGCACAAGCTTTACCTCATTGTGACACTAAAAGTGTTTCAAGATTTTTAATGAAAAATATTTTCACTAGATACGGAATGCCGAGAGTGATTATCACTAACGGAGGATCCCATTTCAGGAATAAATACACTCAGAGATTGGCAAAAAGTTTAATGTTATTCATAGAATCTCTACTTCCTATCACCCTCAGACTAGTGGGTTAGCTGAAGTTTCTAATAGAGAGATTAAACAAATACTAGAGAAGACTGTAAACCCTAGTAGAGTAGATCGGTCTACTAGACTGGATACTGCATTATGGGCTTACTTGACTACTTATAAAACTTCTATTTGAATGACTCTTTACAGACTGATTTTTGGAAAGACTTGTCACTTACCAGTAGAATTGGAGCATATAGAATATTTGGTGATTAAAGAATTCAATTATAATTTGAAAGATACAGGTGAGAAGAGATTGTTACAAATGAATGAATTGGAAGAATTAAGAAATGAATCTTATGATAACGATAGAATTAATAAGGAGAAACTAAAGTTATGGCATGATCGGAAGATTAACCAAAAGAACTTTGAACAAGGACAAGAAGTTTTGCTTTACAATACAAGGCTGAAGTTATTCCCTGGGAAATTGAAGTCTCGTCGGTTATGACCCTTTAGTGTGACTCGAGTTTATACTTACAAAGCTATTAAAGTTGAAGATCAAAAGACTGAGAATAGATTTCAAGTAAATCGACAGCTATATTTTGAGGGTAAAAGACCAAATTTTAAAGAAGTTTTAGTGGTCAGTCAACCTGAATAATATCTAAATAAGTTGAGCTGATGACGTTAAACCAAGTGCTTTATGGGAGGCAACCCATAGTTATCTTTATTTTTATTGTGATTATAGTGTTTTTGTTTTAAATTATCGTTAGTTTGTGGTAGTACTGAACTTTACTACTCGTATTTACCCTTGAATCATCATAAAAATTGGATCCATAGAGAAAAATGGAACACATTCGGACCAGAGTGAAACTGTGAAATTTTTGCCTTGGGCCCCGACGATAGGCTCAACACCACCGACAATGGATTTTTTTTAGAATCCAGGCAATTAATTCTTAAGGTTTTTTTACGGCGCCATCGACACTGCCGATGGTGAGAACGGTGAGATGACGGTTTCTGGAGTTTGAAATGTTAGTTTTGGGCAGTTTTAGGCAAGATTTACTCCCTATAAACTTCCATACTCAGTTTTTAAATTCATATTACCCAAAAACGAATTGAAAATCCACCAAATTTATCCCTATGGCAGGATTTAGGTGAAGGCTTTAACCTTATGTCATTATCAATATTTAAAAGATTGAGATTAGGAGAAATAACCCCTACTACTGTAACTCTGCAGTTAGCAGAGCTTTCGATAACCTATCTTAAAGGAGTTATAGAAGATGTCCTTGTGAAAGTGGATCAATTTATCTTTCTTGTTGATTTCATTGTGCTAGATATGGAGAAAAATAAAATAATACCTATAGTTTTGGGGAGACCTTTCCTAGCCACAGTAAGAGCAATGATAGATGTGCAGAAAGGGTAATTAACAATGCATGTAATTGATCAAACTGTTTCTTTTAACATTTCAAAATCAATGAAATACCCTACAAAAGGTAAATATGATGAATGTTATAGAATGGATGTTACAAGATATGTAAGCGAATGTCATTTCAAGACTACTTATGAAGAAAAATCTAAAGAAAAAGATTTGGAACACATGCAAGAAGAGGAATTAGATCAATGTGTAAACCTTTTTAAGGAAGATTTAAGTTATATTCAAGAAAGTTTTGAAATTTTGGACACGATAGACAAAGATGAATCATTTTGTCCAACTATTGAAAAACCTCCAGAACTTGAATCGAAATTACTTCCTAAACATTTAAAATATGCCTTTTTAGGAGATTCCTCTACTTTACCTGTTATAATTTCCTCGAAGTTAACAAAGGAAGAAGAAGAAAAGTTGATGAAAATTCTAAAAATTTTTAAGAAAGCCTTTGGATAGACAATTGCTGATATTAAAAGAATCAGTCCTTTAATTTGTATGCATATAATTCATATGGAAGAGAACTATAAATCCAGGGCTGATCCTCAAAGGAGATTGAATCATGTAATGGAGGAAGTAGTAAAGAAAAGAAATTTTAAAGTGGTTAGATGCTGAAATTATCTACTTTATTTCAGATAGTGCATGGGTTAGTTCAATTCACTACGTTCTTAAGAAAGGAGGAGTAACTGTGACTGTGAATGAACATAATGAGTTAATACCTACTAGACAAGTCACAGGGTGGTGAATATGCATTGATTATAGAAAATTGAATCTTGTCACTAGGAAAAATCATTTTTCATTACCCGTTCTAGATCAAATGCTGAATAGATTAGCTAGGCATAAATACTTTTATTTTCTGGATGGATATACCGGTTATCACCAAATACAAATAACTCCTGAGGATCAAGCGAAAATAACTTTTACCAGTCCTTATGGTCCAAAGGGATTAAAGTCTTTATAGATGACTTTTTTGTGTTTGTAACTTCATTTGACTCATGTTTAAAACATTTATCTAAAGTTCTTAAGCGTTGCGAAGAAACAAATTTAGTCTTAAACTGCAAAAAATGCCAATTTATAGTAGCAGAAGGAATTGTATTAGGTCATCAAATATCAAAAAATAGTATGGAGGTAGATCTTGCTAAAATTCAAGTGATCACTAATTTATCTTCTTCAATAAATGTAAGGGAAATTAGGAGTTTTTTAGGAAATGATGGATTCTGTAGGTGATATATTAAAGATTTTTCTAAAATTGCTAAGCCTTTATGCCATTTACTGGAGAAAATGCAATTTTCAATTTAGATAAGGAATGCGTAAAAGCTTTTAAATTATTAAAAGAAAAATTAATCACTACACCAATTATAGTTTCACCAAATTGGGAAAAACCATTTGAACTTATGTATGATGGAAGTGATTATGCTATTGAAGTTGTTTTAGGACAAAGATATGATAAAATTTTCAGAGTTTTTTACTATGCTAGTAAAACTCTTAATGAAACTCAAATTTATTATACAACAAATGAAAAAGAGTTATTAACAATATTATATGCCTTTGAAAAATTTCGATCATATTTGATTGGAACTCATTGTATAGTGTATGTAGATCATTATTCTATTAAGTACTTAATGAAAAAGAAGGATACTAAATCGAGACTTATAAGATGGATTCTTCTTTTAGAAGAATTTGACTTTAAAACAGTAGATAAGATGGAAACTGAAAAATCAAATTGCTGATCTTTTGTCCATGCTTGAGTTAGAAAAACCACTCTATTTTAATAAAGAAATTAATGAATATTTTTTAAATGAAAAACTGTTTAATATTAATGAGTGGCGTGTTCCTTGGTATGCCGACATTGTGAACTTTCTTGTTAGTGATATTATACCTTATGGAATGACATACCAACAGAAGAGGAAATTTATTTATGAAGCTAAGACTTATTTTTAGGATGACCCATATTTATATAAATAAGGAAAGGATCTGATCATTTAAAGATGTGTACTATTAGAATAAACTTATGAAATTATCCAAAAATGTCATAATTCTGATTTTGGGGGAAATTTTGGTGTTGATAAAACAACATACAAAATTTACAATATGCATTTTATTGGCCTACAATTTTTAGAGATGTTAATTCTTATATCAAAACTTGTGATAGATGTTAAAGAGTAGGTAATATTTCTAGAAGAAATGAGATGCCCCTCAATTATATGCTAGAAGTTGAAATATTTGATGTTTGGGGATTAGATTTCATGAGACCATTTATACCATCTTTTGGAAATTTGTATATCCTGTTACCAGTGGAGTATGTATCCAAATGGATAGAAGTTGTTGCTTTACCTTGATGTGATGCTCAAATTGTTGCAAAATTTTTGAAAACGAACATATTTTGTAGATTTGTGATGTTGAGAGTTATCATTACTGATGGGGGAAGTCATTTCAGAAATGCCATTATGGAGAAGTTATTAAAGAAATATCATATAAATCATATGATTTCTACTGCTTATCATCCTCAGACAATTGGTTTGGCAGAATTATCCAATCAGGAAATTAAAAGAATTATGGAAAAATCAGTAAATCCAACAAAAATGGATGGCTCAGTCAAACTTGACTATGCTTTGTGGGCTTATAGGACTGCATATAGAACTCCTATAGGAATGTCCCCATGTAGGCTAATATTTGGGAAAGCTTGTCACTTACTAGTTAAACTTGAGCATAAAGCATATTGGGCTATTAAAGAGTTCAATTATAACTTAAAAGATGCTGGTGAGACAAGATTGTTACAATTAAATAAGCTTGAAGAGATAAGGAATGAATCTTATGAGAGTGCTAAGATTTATAAAGAAAAGATAAAAATGTGGCATGATTGAAATATTCTTACTAAAAATTTTCAGCCAGGACAACAAGTTTTGCTATATAATGCAAGGCTAAGATTATTTCCAGACAAACATAAGTCCAAGAGGATGGACCTTGAGAAAAGTTTATCCTTATGGAGCTGTGGATATTAAAGATCCTAAATCTGAGAAAATTTTCAAAGTGAATGGACATAAACTGAAACTTTATTATATAGGGGATCAACATAAATATAATGATGGATTGATGTTGGGTCAACCAGAATGAGCACTGGTTACGTCGAGCTAACGACGTAAAACCAAGCGCTTTGTGGGAGGCAACCCATAGTTATCAGTGTGTTTTTGCTTTGATTATTGTTTTGAGTATGATTAAGAAATTTGAGGTAGTATTTTTGAATTTATAATGTGCTAGTAATGATTTTTAGACTTTATTCAGTAACGTAGACATGTTAGAAAGAGAATTTGGATGTTAAGTTGACTGGTGCAAAAATGTGCACTGACGCTTAAGCACTAGATTCGGCGCTTAAGCGTGGCAATTTAATCACATGTAAAATTCGATTTCTAGAAGTTATAACTGCAATTTAGTTGGAATAAACATGTCTTGGCAGTTTCTAGTCATGTCTAGAAGTTATGAGGGGGAAGTAGACCTATAAATAGAAGGGGTTTATGAAGGAATTTCACCCCGGATTATTTTTAGCCCTAAAAGTCTAAAAAAGAGAGAAATCTAGAGAAAATATCTTCATGGGAGATGGATTTGAAGAAGAAGAAGGAAGAAGCCATGAAGAAGAAGTTCATTAGTTCAAGTGCACAGAAGATGTATAATGGTTTCTTAGCCGTTAGTATTGAAGGGATATCAGATAAGACCAACCCGAAGGAGGATACTATATCTGTATTAGAGACTAAGGTGCTTGAATTGCATGCTCATCTCGAACATATTGGGTGGCAACTTAGGATGCAATTCAACCATACCAGTTATGTAGAGGAAGCAGATAAGGTGATGTTCCTTATGCAGAAGTGGATCGAAGATGATAATATCAGAGCTCGTCACCACCATCCATTTTATCAGCTCTATATTCCTAGAGAGACTACTGAAAGACAAGAATTCATTGCTTCTAATGAAGAGTGGCATTAATTTAAGTGTTAGAAATTGTGTGTTTGGAGTCATGTTTTTAAGTGTATTAGTGCTTATGTATTGTGTTTAGTATTTGTGTCACTTATGTGTTTAATTATAAAATGTGTGTTAAGTGTTTTGTACTTAGGAAAATTTTCTCATCCAAGACTATTTGGAGAGAGAACTAAGTGTTTAATGTGTTTGTACTTGTTTGTGAATGAATATAAGTTTGTTTTTGTGAAAATTTGTGTTATTTTTAGCCTCAAATTGAAATAGTTATTAAAGAGAATTTTGAGATAGAGGAAAGTTATAGGAAGTAAAAATAGTCATTCAAGTGCTATGAGACCATTTAGGGGTGGTTTACTTAGGCTAATAGTGCATTTACTTAGAAATTAAAAATTTCAAAAATTGTGCACTCGCGCTTAAGCGCCACATTTGGCGCTTAAGCATGAGAGGCAGACGCCTAAGCGCCACTTACCCGTGCTTAAGCGTCGGTTCACGAAAATTGGTTCACTAACGGTTAAAAGTGAATTTTAAGCCTAAAAATACCATTTTTTCCACATCTTATCATCCTCCCCAACTCAAAATTACAATTTTAAGGGCTAGGGCAAGTAGAATTTGAAGATTTCTTGGTGGAATCAAGTGAGATTTGCTAGATCCAAGTTCCTTAAGGTAAGAGCTTTACTTCTATGCAAAAATTTTGGATTTTCACCATATATTTTGAGCACATTTGGAAGATTTTGAAAATTTACTATTCATGGTGAAAAGTGAAGAAAAATCTATGGAAATTGCTTGGGAAGTTTAGTTAGTACTTTTGGAAGTTTTGTTTAGTGATTTAAACTTGATTTTTAATGTTATTTTTGAAATTTATCAAAATTGTAGAATGACACAAAGAATGAAAAGGAGTAGAGGAAAGAGCCCATTCAATTCATGCAAGTTTGTTAGTTCGAAAGCTCAAGATCAATATAGTGATGCTTTGCAGCCACAAAAATTGATTCAGGAGCGATGTTTCAGAAGTTCAGGTGGAGAAGTAGAAGATCTGATAGTCTGTCGATAGTGGGAGCAATTCTGTTGTTTCTCTGCTGTCGCAGTGATTTCTGTTGTGAGGGAGTTTTATGCAAATCTCCTAGAGGCTGAAAATGATCAAATTATTGTTAGAGGGAAGTTGGTACCTTTTACTCCTGAGGTAATCAACTTGTTTTACCATTTACCACCTGAGAATTTATATTTTTATGCAAATTATAGTCCTAGTGAAGTAGAGTTAGATGAGATCATTTCTTATTTGACTATTGAGAGAGGACTTTGTAAGATCACCAATGAGAGAAGAGTAAATTTCCCAACTTCAAAGTTATGTGCACCTTCAAAGGCCTGACACTATTTCATTTTTGCTCATCTGCTTCTGGCCAATATCTCAGTGAAGTTTCTAGAGAGAAAGCAAAGTTGAACTATTGTATTCAGGAGGGAAAGCCCATTAACATATGGGCTTTGATCTATCACACTATCTTCATTCAGCTGCTGCTACTACTACTGCAGATATGGGATTTGCTTTCTTGATATTTTCTTTATGCGAGCAGGCTGGAGTGAAGTATGATAGTTGGGAGGAAGTTCTGTTACCTCTAAAGCCCATTACGAAGGTGAATGTGAAGACTTATTATGAGCATTCGATTTTTGGCTGGAGATGAGGATTTTCCAGAAGTTATAGATTAGAGACGTCTGCTGCATTTTCATCACGACCATCTACTTCTCGTACTTCTACATCTAGAGGTGATACCAAGACTCATGATGAGTTATTGCAGAAGATTATGGACAATATCAATTTTACCACTGATAAGGTACAAAATTTAGAGCATTTTACATATCATACATATAGTTATAATAGAAGGAAGAGTGATGATGAAGAGAAATTCCACTGATCTTTGGAGAGCCTGATTAGAGGTGAACCAGGAGTGCAATTTCCTTCATATCCTCAATATCCTGATTATGAACCTGCAGAAAAATTGTACAGTGGTGATTCAGAGGATGAAGAGTAGAGCTGAGAGATTCATTTTATGATTGTAATATGATGTGAACTATGTGGTATGAGCTTGCTACATTTGCATCTGTGTGTTGTTTTAGACTATGATTTATGTTATGTTTTGAATTTTTATGTTATGTTGTTGTTGTGATTGTTGTGTTAGATATTATTTCATTGTATTTTTAAATTTTAGGGTAGTATCCGTTGTTTTGTCTTTAGTAATGTGATTTAGTTAGTTTAGAACTTAACTTAATTTCATATCTATTATAAAGTAGAAAATCTTGCTAGCTTAGATCTTAAACTTGAAATTCAGAAACTGCTGCCCTGTATTTTTATTTTATCATGTTAGTATGTTGTTTGCTTTTATACCCCCTGTTTAGAAGTCTATTGAATCTCTACATGTTAAACTAAAATAAAATATAAAAAATTTGATCAAAAATTAATTTTACTCTTATCTTTAGTTTTATACTTGTATAATTAGGATGTTAAAATTCATGTTAGCATGTTATTTTTAAATTTTCATTCCTGCATATATATATTTATAATGCTAAACTTTTTAATCTGTTAAAAATTTAAGTTTGGGGGGGATGAAAAATATTTTCAAAACTGGAATTTTATTTGTTCTCAAATGTACTTCAAGTGAATTTGATTTAAAAAAAAAATTGATTATGTATATGAAGTTATATTAGGGAAGTAAAATTTGATTTTAGAAATGAGTAAGAAAATTTAGTTAAAATTGTAAGTAATGAAGAAAAACTTTAAGTTAAAAATTTTTATTATAGAAAATGATTAATATAAGTGACTATCTTTAGTAAGAAAAATTGTATTTTTGAAAAATTTAGATAATTTAGACTATTATTTTTAATACTTAAATTTCTTTTATTAAAATGATTTTCAAAACTATTATTATATCTATAAGTAAAGGTATTATATAAAGACTTTAGGAAAAGAGAAGTGGAATTCAAAATCATTAAAAGCCTATCCAGATATAGTAATCCTTGCCTGAAAAAGAAGAAGAAAAAGAAAAGAAAAAGAAAAAGAAAATAAAATAAAAAAAGAAAAGAAAAAGAAAAGAAATGTAAGGGATGAGGAGCTTGAGGATTAGTGTTTAATAAAAAATTGGTTCTACATTTGATCTTTTTAAAATGTAAGACTTGATAAAATCTTAAGCTTATAAATATAATATATTAAGTAAAATTATTTTTAATAAAAAATTTTAAGTCGAGAAAATAAAAGAACTAAAATCTAAATTTAGAGAACTTATAATATTTCTGAATTAGATATGAACTAATATTTTCATAAATCTTAACATTAAAAATTTTCAAACTTTAAGTTGGTCTCATTTACTAATTATTTTTTCTAAATTGGACTACTATATTTCTAAATCTAAATTTTAGTAACTCCTAAAAAAACTCATATACATATCATACATATTGGTTTTTAAAGATTGAAGTGTCACTTGAGGACAAGTAACATTTTAAGTTTGGGGGATTTTGATACACCTAAAATATATAGTGTTTTTAGACACGTTTTTGTACCTATTTTTGAGATATTGTGCTTTAATGGAATGTATTTTTGCGTTTATCTTGCATATACAAGTAAAAATGGAAAAAATGCTTGAAGGAGTGAAAAAAGATCAAATTTGGAGCAAAAAGGTGAAAAATTTTGCAAAAGAGTTTTGGCGCCTAAGCGTCGAATCCCCGCGCTTAAGCACTATTGGCAGTTACTGGACGAGTAAAGATGGTTTTCATAAATTTCAAAGAGGTTTTTGAGGCACCCATTGGCTTAATAGGTGGTTGTAACCACAATGGACAAAAATTATCTTGAAAGGATGCATCTCTTAAGCAAATACATCGAATCAAGACACATTTTGAAGAGATCCCAAGGCACCTCTTGGAAAACAATAAAAAAAAAAGAGAGGACTTAGAAAAGAGTCTTGAAAATATTGGCAAGTTTTGAAAGCTCTTTTCTGGGGAGTTATTTTGGAGAGATTTTCAGGAACCACTTTTTATTTACTTTATCCTTTTTGTTATTTTGTTTTGAGTGATTGTAAAAAAGAGGAGATTCAAAGGAACTTTAAGAGTTTGGTGGACTTGAGATAAGTTTTTATCCTTTAGTTTTAGACTACTTTCGGTTTTAATTAAGACTTGTTGTTGGTTTGACAATGATTTCTTCTTTTAAACTACAGTGTGGATTTGATTTCTCATGGATTCTGAGTAGTTTTTTTATCTTTCTCCTTAAAATGATAAGTAATTAAGTTTTAGATGGAAGTTGTGGGAGTATTGGTCTTTAATGTTGGAAGAAGTTGTGATGATTTAAATCCATGCAGTTCATTTACTTCTTGATTTGACCAATCCAGATGTTAAAATTTGTTGTGAGAACATGTAAGACTGGGCTGCTATTGTCTCAGTCAATAATTGGAAAGAATCACATGAGGTTGTATGAATGAGAATGTAGTTCATATGATTGAGTGCAAATAAATAGGAAAATATTCATTGATGGGTGTAGAGTTAGAGGACTTTAAAGTGACAGGTTAAAACCCCCAACTTGCTTTATTGTTTTAGGTTATGATACAGGAATGTTAGCCCCTAGGTGGAGGGAATCGAGGGAACTCTAGAGTGAGAGCTATTATCTTCTTTGCCTTACCAGTCATCAAAATTATTCAAACTTTAAATTAGCCAATGTTCTTTATAGCATCTCTAGTAAGGTTATAAAATATTATTGCTCCTATTTGACACAACATAATTTGCATACTTCCACAAAAAAATTCCTATACTTATTATTGATTCATGATATGAAGAAAGATATTTTCATTATAAGTCTTTTCTTTAACAAAAACTTTAGTTATCTCTTTACTGTTTCGTTAAAATATCAAAAATACCAAAAATATTTAAATTTTAAATTCCTGCAAAAATCTTTTTTAGTTTAAGTAATTATCTTTTTAAAAATTGTAAAACTTTCTAAAAAGTGCATATTGCATAATATTCACTGTGGGTTTGATATTCAGGTTTTAATAAAAAAATCTTATATTACTTTATAATGATATGCATGCTTGCGTAATTTCCCAATATAAATATATATAAATAAAAAGTAAATTATTATTTTCTTCAGGATCAAGTTTTTGGTTTTGCTATAAAATAAGGACATATAAGTGAAAAATACCATCAGAACTATTGCTATACTGTGCATAAGCATTAGGTACATGATCAATAGGATATGGGCTACCTCTATTAGATTGGTAGTCTGTAATTCGAGAAAGAAAATCCTCGAACCCCTGACCATGTATGATTATCTTTTTGCCTCACAGGGATATTATGAATATAATGATTATGATTTCAGCTACATTTTAACTATTTTTAGTGATAACGAAACTAAATTTGCTCAATCTAACTCTGATCTTGATTCTCAAAAGGATCTTCAAGTTGTACTTGAGTCCGATGAACCCGTTAATGAGAATAATGAAGATATTGACAACACCGGTTATAATAGCACCAGAAGCGAGGAACCAGCACTCGAGTGCCATAGTGCACCACTTGCTATCAACTTTGATCTCTCTGATGAGGAAAAAAAGACACTAGAAATTTTGCCTACAACATCTCAAGGAGAAGAAATTATAGAAATAAATCTAAGGTGCGGGAAAGTGTTACCCTCAAGAAAAACTCCAGTAGATAAAGGGAAACTAATAGTCACTTAGGAAGAGCTACCTCCACCTCCTCCAGTGGAAGACCCACATAACCAAGTGAAGATTGGCGGATTATATAAAATAGATTATAATGTGCTAGCTCATCTTAGGAGGTTGCTGGCCAAACTAAGCATTTATGATGCTCTGATCATGTTAAAGGAAATGAAAGATTCTCTGGTTATAGCGTTGCTTGACCCAGAGATTTGCTTAGCTCAGCTGGCCAACACATCCTTGGATGAAGTTTGTTCATTAAAGGAACAACATGGGATAACCTTCACAGATGAAGACTTGTTGCTCGGTGCACTGACCACAACTGACCGCTCTACATCACTGTTAATATAGGCAGATTTGTATTGTTCAAAGTTTTGGTAGATCCGAGAACATCACTTAACCTAATGAGTCTACAGACATTGACATATTTGGATATTAAAGCTCAGGAACTTATAACTGATAAAATGATGTTAAGAGGATTTAACTGGAAAGGAGAAAGAACCCTTGAATCGATTACACTATTAATGAGAGTTTTGGTAGATCTGGGAACATCACTTAACCT
>NEWO01000476.1:199736-215308 GCA_003013225.1 Phalaenopsis aphrodite
TAAATTTTAATTGGAAATTAAAATTTTTGATGCGTGGGGATTCGATTTTATGGGACCATTTATATCCTCATTTAGAAACATATACATATTGATTGCACTGGATTTCATTTCAAAATTTATTGAAGCAACCACTTTACCTCGATGTGATGCTCAAATTGTTTCAAAATTTTCAATTAAAAATATTTTTACAAGATATGGAATGCCAAGAGTAATCAATAGCGATGGAGGATCTCATTTTAGAAATATAATAGTTGCAAGATTGATGAAAAAATATAATATAATGCATAAAATTGCAACAACTTATCATCCTCAGACTACTGGTTTAGCAGAAGTATCTAATCTTGAAATTAAGAGAATTTTGGAAAAGAGAGTTAATCCTACTAAATAGGATTAGTCTACTAGATTAAATATTGCATTATGGGCATATAGGATAACCTATAAGACACCTATAAGAATGTCCCCTTATAGATTAATTTTTGGGAAGACTTGTCAATTGCTAGTTGAATTGGAGCATAAAGCTTATTGAGCTATAAAAGAATTAAATTTTAATTTGAAAGAAGTTGGTGAGAAAAGATTATTGCAATCGAATGAACTTTATATTTAAAGTAAATGGGCACATATTGAAATCATATTTTGATGGTCAAAGTCCAGCTTTTAAAGAGATAGTAATGTTTGGTCACCCAAAATAAGACTGGGAATGTCGGGCTGATGACATTAAAACAAGTGCTTTGTGGGAGGCAATCCATTTGTATCGTTGTTTAGTTATTTTTTTAGTTTGTTTTTTTTTGAAATATTTCACATATATTAATGTTTATGTCTTTATGTAGTCTGTGTATTTGATAACATATTTAGAAAAATATTTATTTGCCTAATTTTATGAAAAATTGAGAATTTATTGGATCAAAATCGAAACGGTAAAAAATTTAGAATTGGCGCATGATGTGCCACTTTTCAGAGAGTTGGAGCATGATGTGCCAGATCGGCGCATTATGCGCCGCGATCTAAAAAATGTTTAAAATGTGTCAAATGGTGGTTTTTGGCGTTTTATTCTCCATATAACTCCTAAAAATTGACTCCAAACCATATTTTAGGGGGAAAAATGAGGGAAGAGTCACCACTTTTCAATTCCTATGGCTTCCCACACTAGAAACTACGCTAGATTTAGAATTTTTAATAGGAGAAAGTTTGTCAGTTTTGATGCACAGAAATTACATGATTGAGTTCTAGTGAAGAAGAGACTTATCAAAGAAAGGAGATTTATGAATCAAGGATTCAACGTGCTGAATACTCAAGTGGAAGAGACTATTGCGCATAGGCTTTGGGAAGTGCTTTGCTACACTACTATCAGTGTTGTTGTTCTTGTAATAAGAGAATTTTATGTAAATCTTCATGGGATGAACCAAGGAATAATTTATGTGCGATGTAAGTTTGTGCAGTTCACTCCTTCAAGAATAAATGAGATGATTGAAAATGTGCCTATCTGCTATTATGCAAGCTTTACCCCTATAAGAGAGAATATTAGTGAACTTTACCGCAACCTTACAGATGAAGATGCAAATTTGGAGACCAGATATGATGGAAATGTAAGTTTTCATTTGTCATTTTTAAATCCAGTTTCAAAAGCCTGACACTTCTTTATTGCATCGAAATTACTGCATATTATGAAAATTAGTATGGTGACTAAAGAGAGTATCATTCTGAACTACTGTATTCAAACCAGAAAACCTATTGATGTTGGAGCTATTATTATGAAATCAGTTTTGGGTTTGATTGTGAATGGATCTGCAACTAGACTGGGACATCCATCCACTATTTTCCTACTTTGCAGTCAATCGCAAGTACCTTATGAAAGTTGGGAAAAAGTGCTACCTTCTTAGAAGCCTATGGATCTAGAAGTGTACTGCAACTGTATTGGAATAGGAGATGAAAATGATATGAATGTACTGATGGATCATGAACCTAAGAATTCATCACCTGTTCAGCCTTACCACAACTTGAGTGCACTTTCAAAGAGAATCAAGAAAATAAAAAAAGACGTGTAGAATCTCATGCACATGATTGAGAATATTACTGAAATGTTGAATCATCAAGATTAGAGATTGAAGGAGTATTTTGAACATATAGGGCATATTGAAGATGTATTATGTTCAATAAACATGCTTAGATTGAGGTGAAAAATTTAACTGATGAATTTCCATTTGACCTTACTACAATTTGTATGTGCACTATCAATCAATGTGAGATATCTAGAAGGACGATAATGAAGAAGATGTTTGATCTTAATTTATGTACCAAATGTTTTCTGTAGCACTTTTTGTTTTATTTTGTTGTGTTGGATTGCATTTCCTTTCTAATGAACACTATCTATGTTTATGTTTTTAATTTTGATGTTTAGATTTCAGTGTTAGGATGTTGGTTTGTTTTAGAACAGTGAATTTGATGTTTGTTAGCTTGAAAAATGTTAGTTTGTGATGGCGTATATTTTATAGATAAATGTGAGTTTTGTGTTGTTTGTGAAATTTTTATGTTTGTGTGATGTTTATATATAATTATAAAGGTTTATTTGAGTCAAATAGAGGTTGACGTAAAGTGGTACGGAATAGATTTCCATAGAAATCAAAATTTGGAAAATTTGAGCTCTAGCGCATGATGCGCCAAAGGTTTGAACACGCTATATTGCCTAGAAAATCATGAAATCACACAGATAAACTCCATTTTTGCTACTTGAGTCATCTTCTACCTCAAGACCTTGGTCTAGGGCATCATATTGTGGGAGAAATAGAAGGATTCGAAGGCTAAAAGCTCTAAATTTTATCTTCTCTTAGTAAGAGCTTCAATTCAACATAGAAATTTTTTATTTTCGCCATTGATTTTGGGAGATCTGAAAATTGGGATTTTTTATGGAAATGCTTGAAGAAAACTCATGGTGAAAAGTTTCTTACCAAATAACCTTCCTTAAGGAGTTAGATTTTTGATTTAGTAATTTATTTGGACTATATTTGGATTTTCATAAACTTTTCAAATTTCTCCCCGAGTTAAGAAAGGAAGGCTGTCTAAGGACTTTGATGTACGAAGATTTGTTAGTTTTGAAGCCCAACATAGTTATAATACTCAGATGGAGAACAAGAGTGATCCAAGAACGGGCATTTGTAAACCCGGGTGGCAAGATCAAGAGACTAATTCTTGCCAGGAACTGGGAAAGACTCTGCTACTTCACTACCATAGCAATTGTCCTGATGGTTCAAGAGTTCAATGTAAACCTGAGATTCACTACTGATGATCACATCTTGGTGAGAGGTATGCTAGTTGAGTTTTCTACCAAAAGGATCAATGCTTTTCTTAAGCTTAGAAACATATATCATGCTGAGTACGCTGCATTTGTAATAACAGATTCATCACTGGAGGAAGTGATTGCGTATTTGACTGATGGAAGAGGGGATAGAAAAATTAAGAATAACAAGATAGTTAACATCCCTGCTTCCATGTTAAGTATTCAGTAAAAAATATGACACCACTTCATTTCTGCCAGACCGTTGCCAACAAATCATTTAGCTGATGTTACTAAAGATAGAGTTGTACTAAACTATTGCATTCAGAACATGAAGGCAATAAATGTTGGTGCACTTATAGTTCAGCATGCTTAAAGTATAGTTGGTAGTTCTACAGCTGGAGGTTTTAGATACCCTGCCTTGATTTTCACTCTATGTGAACAATCAAGAGTAGAATCTCATAGAAATGAATAGAGATTGCAACCACAAAATCCAATTGGGAGACATATGATTCAGAGAGTAGAATCATTTATTAAGTCTAGAAGTGGAAGAAGGGATATGCCCTTTACATTTGCTGCAGGGGAATCTACTTCTTAATCTACATCACTTGAAGGTATTATGTATCAACTCATGATTCAACAAATGGATATAGTTAAGATTCAAACTTAGTTGGGAGAAATAGAAGCAACAATTGCATATAATGATGAATATCATCAGAGGAGAGTTCAACATGATATTGATTTTGAAAATGCCATGGTAAGAAACCTTAGGGTTGAACCTAATGTGGACTTTCCTGCTTGCTCCAGTTTGACTCCCTATACTCCCATTCATGATGATGATGATGATGATGATGATGATGATGATGATGATGAAAAAGAATCAGATGATGAAGAGGAAGGAGATGAAAATTGATGTTTTATGAGTTTTGTTTAGTTTTTTTATGTCTGTTTGTTGTTTGTGTTTGTATTAGGATGTACTTTTATTTGAAACTTGTGGTAGTAAAAGACTTTTTATGTTGTGTTGGGAACTGAATCTGTAATAGTAACTGTAGACTTTCACTTTTTCTGCATTTTTAGTATTTTCAATTTAATTTTTTTAGTTTTTTGTATTTATGTTTTTAATTCTCAGTAAGTTCTCTAGAATGTATTATGTTTAGTTAATGCATTAAAGCATGTATATAGTTTTACAGTTAGTACCTACAATATATCAGAGCCCAATTTCATAGTTAGAAATCCTCTACATGTCAGTTTTTATTTTCATGCATTTATTGTTTTTTTTCACTTAATAAATTTTATATTAAAAACATTTTTAAAATCACTTAAGAACTTAAGTCTGGGGGAAAGAAAAATTTATTTTGAGGAGTAAACAAAATTTAATTTATCCTTAAGTAACTATATTTTTAAAAATTAATTTAACGTGTCCTAGGATTTAGGTTTAACTTTAAATGACTATACTTTTGTTTATAAATATTGTGGTAAATTTGGTAAAGAGTTTTTAATAATGAAGGTCAATTCAAAAGTTAAAGATATTTGGTATAGTAGGATAAGACTATGTTTTTTTATTTAAAGTAAGGAAAATTGTATTTTTGAAGTGTTAAGAATTTTGGAGTTTCATGTAAGAAGAAAAGAATGAGACTTTATGAAAAATCATAAACGAGTATGAATTTATGAAGTGAAGAAAGGTATAGAGTTTTAACTTTAAAAAGAGAATAGTGAAGTTTAAAATCATTAAAGGCTATACAGATATAATAATCCTCACTTAGAAAAAAAAATAAAAGGAAGGATTGAAAAGATCGTAAAAGAAAGAAAAAAAAGGAAAGAAAAGAAAGAAGAGAAAAAGAAAAGAAAAATAAGCAAAGAGAAGCTTGAGGAGACGCCTAATAAAAAATTGGATTCACTTGAATCAACTTAAGAAGGAGCTTTGTTACATTTTCTGAACCTATATTGGAGTATTAGTAGCATTCCTAATAAAGTTTTCATGAAGTATTTTTCATATGAATGTTATAAATGTCCTTAATATGACAAAGTGCAATTCTTCTTGAAATGAATAGAGATTCAGAAATCCTAAATTTGACTACTAAGTATTCTTAGACTTAGAGTTTGAATCTAAGTTATCAAAGGGTTTTTCTTAAATTTTTCCATTCTATTTATTAAACTAAAATATAGAAGTTATAAGTTAATCTCAATCAAAAGTCGTATGCTTTTAGGTAATAAAAGTGTCTCTTGAGGACAAGTAACATTTAAGTTTGGGGATTTTGATACATCAAAATAATATACTATTTTAAATACCTATTTTATGTTTATTTTTGGTGATTTTGTACTTTAAAGAAGGTTATTTTTGTGTTTTTGTTGCAGGTATATAATATTTAGGCATTTGGAGAAAAAGTAGCAAAAATGACGAAATTTGGAGCAAAAAGAGCTAATTTTAGATTCCGGTGCATCATGTGCCAGATTGGCATATGAAGCGTCAGGGACGACTTCTTCAAATTAAGGCGGTTTAAGACGAATTTTTGCATGAATTTCAAAAAGACACTTATTCTACACATCTCTTGGAGTAATTCAATGCATCTGGACACTTTGAAAAATTATTTTATGAAGGGATATGACTCTTAGATCAAATGAAACTTCTTTTGAATTCAAAAGAGTTGAATTTTGGAGGGAATTTAAAATTCTTTCCAAAGGAAGTAGCCCAAAATAAAAGAAGATGACTTCTCATTTGAGTGTGTGTGACATGAGGGAGAGAGATATAGTAGCGTGAGTTAGAGAGAGAGAGAAGATGAGATTTTCTTCTATGTAAGAGGAGAGGGCAGGTGAGAGATTTCTTCTTCATTACATTTCTAAGAGAGAATTGGGAGTAATTGTAAAGAGAGAAAGACTTGAAGAGAACTTCTAGGGATTTTCTTGGGAAGGATTGTGAGATAAGTTGTGTCTTTTATTTCCTTTTTTTTGTAAACTTGTTTTTATTAATTAAATATGTGTTTTATGGTATCCTTCTCATGAATTTTGAGTAGTCCTTTTTATCCTTCTCCCTATTTTGGAGATATGAATTTGTGAAGAATAGGTTTTGTTTTCCACAATTTTAAATGATAATAATTTGTGATGATTTGAACTCCAATCTTCATTTACTTTTTGATCTGACCAATTGAAATGTTAAAACTTATTGAGAGACATATGCTCTTAAATGAGATGTTATTTCTATAATACAGGGAGAATCACGTTTGATTTCATGGGAGGGTATGTCATCCATGGGATTGGGTGCAAATAAATAGGGAAATAAACTTTGTTAGATGCAAAATTGGAGATTTTATAGTGACAGATTAAAACCCCCAATTTGGTTCAGTTGATTGGAAATGAATGCGAGATTATTAGCCCTTAGGGAAGGGAGTAGAAGGAGCTTTCGAGTGGCAGCCGGTATCCTCCCAACCTAACCCCAAAATTAGGGACCGGACTCTGAATTAGTTAATGTTCTTTATAACACTCAGAAGATGGTAAAGAATATAATTTCTTCTATTTTGTACAAAATAATTTTTTTTTTCAAATGATTTAAATTTCGTTACAAACCATATACTCATTACAAAGAGGAAGCATGCTTTCTTAAATTTTAACTTTTCATCACAACAAAAGCTTTGTTTAATTTTTGCAATTTTACTTTTGAAAGTTTAGTATTTAGTTAGTTTAATTTCTGTAGTTTTACATCTGCATTTTAATTAACATTATCCTTAGCAGTCAATTTTCAGACTTCACACTTTACTTTTATTTTTGTTTATTTTTGTTATAAAATAATTTTGATAATTTACTTTAGGATTTTCCAACTTCCCTGTGGGATCGATATCTAGGACTCCATTATATCCCTTTATTACTTTGAACGATACGCATACTTCATTAATATTAAAAGAGATTTGGTAGTTTAAAAGAGTTTTAAAAGTTAAATTACTTTTATAAATAGTATTTTTGTTGGGATTATATTGCATATTTATTATAAATCTGCTTGCATTAAGTTTTTGACATCGTTGAATGGTGTCAACTTCTTAATTATTTGCATATACAAAATCTCATATCAGTACCTTCCTACCTATAAACTTGCATGTTAAACAACAAGGTCACCCTGCATGTCAAAACTAAAACTTTTAAAATAACCACAAAACTAAAACCAAAACCAAAATTAAGAAATCAAAATAAGATAAAATTATACATCACAATAGTCAAAATATAAGACAACTCAAAATTTAATCACAAAAAAAAATAAAACAAAAATTGTAATTAAATTAAAACTTCTCTATTGGATGATCGAGAATCCCTTTGAGGAGGTAACCTACAGTTTCTAACAAGATTTTTCATGGTCTAAATGAAAGTTTGGAACTCATTGAGTTGAGTTTAGTAAATTCATTTGAACTAAGTGAATCCAAAGAAAATAGTGGTGTCGGAATGAGGGAACCATGAGATCTTAATTGGTGTCACTATAATCAACTTTAACCCCCCATAATAATTAAATTTAACTTGTCATTTAAAACTTTAAACCTTAGACTTTAGGACTGCTACTTCGTAGAGGAGCCTGGAGCTAACTTTGTGGGAAGCCTTCTAAAACAACACAAGGATCTACAACAACACAAGGATATGCAACAACACATCTTTCTTTAGAAATTAAACAACAAGCCATAGGATTTCTAAGTTGTCCTCCTAGTGCGACATAAATCCTCAACTTTTTCTTTAGGCCTTTGTATGGCTCTGTTATAAAATTTAAGCCCTAACTCGCTGTAGGATTCTGAGGTTGTTGTTCACCATGACCTAAATTCTCACATCTTTCAGACTATTTGTGTGAACCTCTCACATGAATGTAAGCCCTAATTAATAAATTTGGTATGATGATGATACACCAAAATAATGTACTATTTTAAGTACCTATTTTATGCTTATTTTTGGTGATATTGCACTTTAAAGTATGGTATTTTTTTATTTTTGCTGTATATATATCATTTTTAGGCATTTAAAGCAAAAATAGAAAAATGAAGAAATTTATAGCAAAAGTACTAATTTTTTATTCTGGTGCATCATGCGCCAAAATCCAAAGAGCTGGTGCATGATGCATCAGGGATGGCTTTTTCAAATTAAGACAAGTTGAGACAAATATTTATGTGAATTTCAAAAGGACACTTGTTCTACACACCTCTTGGAGTAATTCAATGCATCTAGACACTTTGAAAGGTTCTTTTGTGAAGGGAAATGACTCTTGGATCAAATGACTTCTTTTGGATTCAAAAGAGTTGACTTTTGGAGAGAATTCTTTCAAGAGGAGGCAGCCCAAATAAAAGTAGAAGACTTGAAGAGGCTAGGGGGGCGAAAAAGGAGAGGCTCTTGGGTGTGACGTAAGAGTTAGAGAGAGAGAAGAGGAGATTTTCTTCTAGAGTTGTGAGAGGAGAGGGAAGGTGGGAGATTTCTTCTTCAATACTTTTCTAAGAGAGAATTGAGAGTGATTATAAAGAGAGAAAGGCTTGGAGAGAACTTCTAGGGATTTGCTTAAGAAGGATTATGAGATAATTTGTATTTTTATTTCTTTTATTTTGTAAACTTATTTTTATATATGAAATTTGTGTTTTATTGTATTATTCTCACAAATTCTGACTAGACGTTGTTATCCTTCCCCTTACTTTAAAGATATGGTTTTGTGAAAATAGATTTTTTTTTCTATAATTTTAAATGATAATAATTTGTGATGATTTGAACTCCAATCTTCATTTACTTTTTGACTAGCCAATTGAAATGTTAAAACTTGTTGAGAGACATATGTTCTTAAGTGAGATATGATGTCTACAACATAGGGAGAATCAAATTTGATTTCATGGCAGAGTATATCATCCATGGGATTGGGTGCAAAAAAATAGGAAAATATACTTTGTTGGATGAAGAATTGGACATTTTAATGTGACAGAATACAACCCCCAATTTAGTTTAGTTGATTGAAAACTAATNAAATATACTTTGTTGGATGAAGAATTGGACATTTTAATGTGACAGAATACAACCCCCAATTTAGTTTAGTTGATTGAAAACTAATGCGAGATTGTTAGCCCTCATGGGAGGGAGTAGTGGGAGCTCTAGAGTGGCAGCCGATATCCTCCCAGCCTAACCATGGAATTAGGGACCAAACTCTGAATTAGTCAATGTTTTATATAACACTCAGAAGAGGGTAAAGAATAAGATTGCTCATACAAAACAATTTATATATATATTTTAAATTGATTTAAATTTCTTCACAAACCATATACTCCTTGTAAAAGGGAAGGATACTTTATTAAATTTGAACTTTTCATCACAACAAAAACTTTGTTTAATTTTTATAATTTTACTTTTGAAAGTTTAGTATTTAGTTTAGTTTAATTGCTGTAATCTGGCATCTGCATTTTAATTAACATTCACCTGAGTAGTCAATTTTCAAATTTTGCACTTTACTTTTTTTTTTATTACAAAATATATTTCATAATTTACTTTAGGATTTTCCAACTTCCCTGCGGGATCGATATATAAAACTCCATTAGAGACTTTTATTACTTGAACGATACGTGTACTTGCATTGATATTAAAAGAGATTTGACAGTTTAAAAAGAGTTTGAAAAGATAAATTATTTTTATAAAAGTATTTTTGTTGGAATTATATTGCATATTTATTATAAATTGACCTGCATCAAGTTTTTGACATCGTTGAGTGGTGTCAACTTCTTAAATATTTGCATATACAAATCTTTGTGTGAGATGACACACATAATTTCTTCTTGAAGTTGAAGTTGAGCCATAAGATAGCATGGGAATTCACTGAGGTTCTCCTCAGGATCTATTACATTCACTAGTTCTTCTTCCTTTGGGTTCCAAAATGAATGTTTCAAATTTGAGCCATTTCCCCTTCACCTCTTTGTTCGATCTTTTGAAAAGTCCTATCTTTTAAACTCCTTGAAGAAAATATCTCCTAATTTTTATCGAGAGTTTTCTTAGGTGATTTTGGTTATCTAAGATATATTTAACTATAGGGGTTTGCCCTTATAGGAAACTTTTAAGAACACAACTTAATATAAACCCTATTTAATTTTTTGTAATAAATAAGGGAACTTGCAGGTCAACATAAATAATGATTTTTTGCAGACTTACATGGATGTCATAAATTCTTTAATTTATTTAATCGTAAGTAGTGTGTTTACCCTTCGGGATGGAAACATTGCTTGCGATATTAGACTTGTTTATTTAAACTACTAGTGATATGAGATTAGTTTGGTCTCGTATTTTTAGAATTTAAAATAATACTTTTCCCAAGTTATATATATATATATATATATATATATATATATATATATATATATATATATATAATTAAGCCAGACATTGAGATATCAATTCTGGCAACTGAAAATTTTCAATTTGATGATCGACATGGGTGGAGAACTGGAAGTGGAAGTAGAGACAGACCTTTTACAGCTGCATTTAAACCTTCCACTTTTAGTCCATTTTCTCTACAACAATTTATGGAACACATTGTTATTCAACAAGGAGATATTTTGACACTACAAAATCAGATGAGAAGTATGGAAGAAAGAAACTCTCATAGTGATTCCTACATGCAGAGGAGAGAGAATTTGATATTTCTTACTATGATGCCTAGATCACATATATGAAGGGAGATCATTTTGTGGAATTTCCCACGTGTCCTAAATTTCAACCCTATGTGAATGAGGAGGATGTAGAAGGTTGGGAAGATGATAAAGGAGAAGAAGTAGAAGAAGACACTGATGAGGAGGAAGGTTAGCCTGATGTTAGTTTTTCTTTGTGGATGTTATTGGTTTATTTTTTGTTAGTTTGTTTATGTATTTTTATTTTTTTGTAGTGTACTCTACATGAACTTGTTAGTGTTAAGCTTAGTTTTTCTGAATATATGTTTTAGATTTCCATTAATGTTTAGCACTTTCTTTTAATACAGTAAATCCTTTGATATAAATATGTTATTTGAATTTTATACATTGCTATATATCTGCTCTTTTTATTATTGGCACCTGAATAGTTCAATTTCAAAGTTCAAAGTCCTAGAGCAACAAATTAGTACTTTTAAATGTATTTAATATTTTCTTTCACCCTACATTTCTTATACTACATGCTTCATTTATTAAAACTTTAAGTTTGGGGAAATAAAATTTTCTTTTAAAAGGAGGAAAATAATTTTTATTTGTCCTTAATTAAGTACATTTTTAAAATTTAATTTAACATGACCTTTGGTATTAGAGGCTAACTTTAGATAACTATATTTTTATTTCTGACTATTTATACTAGGCTTAAGTAAAGGTTTTCCATAATGAAGGTTAATTCTTAAGTTGAGGTATTTAATATGAAAGCATAAAACTATGCTTTTTCTTTTTAAAGTAAAGAAAAGTATAATTTTGAAGTATTAAGCATCTCAAAGTTTCATATAAGAAGAAATGAATAAGACTTTATGAAAAAACTTCAAAGCTAATATGAATTTATAAAGTGAATGAAGGAAAGAAGTTTTAACTTCAAGAAGGGGATATTGAAGTTCAAAATTATTAAAGGCTATCCAGATATAGTAATACTCACATGTAAAAAAAAGATTGAAAATGATCCTAAAGAAAGTAAAAAAAAAGAAAAAAATAAGAGAAAAGCAAAAAAAAAAAAAGTATGTGAAGAGATTCTTGAGGAGATGACTAATAAAAAGTTGGCTTCACATGAATCGATCTGAGGAAACAATGCTTTATTGCATTTCTAAACTTGTATTTAAGTATTAACATCCTTACTGATAAAGTTCCCATGAAATTCTTTTTCATATGGACATTCTAAGTATATTTAATATGACAAAACTGCAATTCTTCTTGAAATGAATAGAGAAGCAGAAATCTTAAACTGGACTACTAGATATCCTTATACTTTTAGTTTTAAAATGAGTTGTTAAAAAATTTTTCTTAAGTTGTGCTATTATATTTAGTAAACTAATTTAGAAATTAAATTCTTTACCATAAGTCATATTTTTTATGCAATAAAGGAGTTACTTGAGGACAAGTAACAATTAAGCTTGGGGATTTTGATACACCAAAATAATGTTCACTTTTTTATATGATTTTAATGCTTATATTTGGTCATTTTTGGTGAAATTGCACTTTAAAGAAAGATATTTTCATATTTTTGATGCAAGTATACTCAATTTGAGGATTTGGATTAAAAAGGAGCAGAAAGGATGAAATTTGAAGCAAAAAAGGAAAAAAAAATACTCTGGCATAAAATGATGTCAGTTCTCCTGTATGGAGCACCACCAACACCGAATGGTGCCAGTCGGCGCCAAAATGGCGCTGATATATTTATTTTGCAAAATGCATTGAATTTGGGCAAATTTTGAAGGAGTGTTTAAGGGAATTCTTGAATTTTATGCCACACATTATTTAACCACTATTTTTGACAGAAAAAGGGGCAAAGTAGGAGAGCAAAACCTCCATTCTTAGTTTTTCTTTTGAAAGATTTAGAGATATTTATCTTTAAGAGTTGTAAGAAGAGAGGAAAAGTGAGAGATTTTTTCTTCATTGCAATCCTTAGAGAGAGGCTCATATAATTATAAGTAGAAGGAAGTGATTCAAAGGAACTTTAAGGGATTTGCTTGTGGAAGAGAGTAAGAAAAGTTGTTTAATTTAATTTTGTGTTGTGTAAACTTGTTTTAATATTTATAAATCCATGTTTTGTTATTTATTCTCCATGAATTCTAAGTAGTTGCTTTGTCTTTCACTTTACAATAAGAAGTAGTGATGTGAAGAATCAATAGTTGTTTGAAAATGATCTTAATTTCTTGAATTATGATGATTCATCTTGAACTTCATTTACTTTTCAATATGGCCAATTAATTTGTTAAAATATATGTAAAAACATAAGAGTCAAGCTGACCATGTTTTCAAAATTCAAGTAGGGATCACACTTTAATTTCATGGAAGAGGGAAGTCTTCATGGGATTAAGTGCAAATAAATAAGGAAATAATGTTTGATGGGTGTAGAATTGGTGATTTTGGGGTGACAAACAAAAATAAACAATTTGGTTCAGATTTTTAGAAACCATGCCCTTAGGTGGAGGAGAACTGGGAGCTCTGGAGTGAGAGCCAATATCCTATCAACCTAACCACGGATATGGATTAAAAACATCTAAACTAGACATTGTCCTTTATCGCTTGATCAGGGAATAAAGGATTTTGTTGCTTCTATTTGTCACATGAAATTAATAATAGATTTGATTCTTCACTAGCTATAACCTTATTGTAAATGGGAAAGATACTTTCCTTAAATTTGATATCTTTGTTAAAGTTACTTTATCTGCTGATAGTAGATTTAACGTTTAAGTTTAAAAAATTAGTATAGTAGATTTAGCTTCGTTAGACTTACATTTCACATTTAACTTCAGCTATTATAGTTCTTATACTATAAATTTAGGTCCTTTTAATAAAGTAAGAGTTTAACCTTCTTCTTGTGGGATCAATACTTAGGACTCCATTAGAGCTCTATATTACTTGAGTGATACATATACTTGCATTTACAACGTAGTGAATATAAAATATTGGAAACACATTTTGGGATTAAAATAAGTAAAATTATTAGCAAATTAAGCTTAAGGGTTTGCATCTATAGAAAAGTAGCAGACACTAGGTTCACATCACTCAAAGGCTCATGCATGACTTCATGGTTTCCATTTGGCTTGGATGATGCCATATGTCTAGCTTATGGCTCATGTAAGGCCTACACAGCCTGCATTAAAGAAGGTGGGTGAGGACTCCAAGCTTTGAAAAGATTTTCATGAACTATACTTTGTTTTTTATTAATCATGAAACTTTAAACTTTAGGTTTAATCAAATTGATCATGGGGAGGCTAATTTTTGTCATGTGAAATTGGGGTTAAAAACGATTTGGATGTTGGGCTTGAGTTATGGGCTTTTAGAGTTAAACACGAAAGGGTTGATTTTAGGCTTGGGTTTGGACTTTGATATTTGCCATAATTTTGTTGGGAAATTATTCATTATGGATTTCATAGGACTATGAAATCATCATGATAAAATTTTGGACTTAGGGTTGGTGTAATTTGGTTTTGGCATGAAAGTTCAATTTTTGTGAATTTTGGACTTGGGGTGAAATTTGATGTGGGGATGTAATCTTGGATTTAGGGCGTATGGAATTGGATTTGGGAATTGGAGTTGGGGGATTTTTTGTTTAAATATGGATTTGGAAAATTTTAGGGACATTGAGGTTTTAGTTGAAATTGAGGATTTTGGTCAAGGTAGGGAATTTGTAGGAGGGATTGGACTTGACTTTGGATTTTATTGGATTTGAGATGGATTTGGTGGTTTTGATTGATTTTTATGGATTTGGGGTAGATTGGTGGTGAGTGTACATGGCTGAAGTGAGTGTATGTGTGGTAAAGTGAATGTGTGTGTAGGGTGAGTGGAGGTGCTGTTTGCGATGTATGATGTGTAGATTGTGAGTGAATTATGCATGGTGTATGAATGTGTATGCGATGAATGCAAATATTAGTGGTGTGCATAGGGTGAGATATGGGGTTATGAATTGCCAAGCCACCCAGGGTCTCTCGAAGGCCTTATAATCTTGCAGGAACTCATTTTTGATCTTCAACATGTTGGTGCTAGTCATCTCAACCAAGAACTAAGGACTTGAGACCATCCATGTGAGGCTTAACAAAAGAGCCAAGAGGTGATTTGAACTTATGGTCAATAAGAAATTTCTATAGCTACATTTTAAGCTATAGGAGAGGAATTCAGACCTCACAAAAAAAGGTCAATAGATCTGTTGACCTCATTTTTGGTTGAGGTTAAGTTTTTCCTCTTTAGTAGTCTAGGGTCTAGCCATAAGACTTTTCCTGTTGACTATTCCTAGAAAACTAGACATGGAACCGTCACCATTAGAAATTCTACCCTCTTCTTTACTCAACTTGAAGTTGGACATATTGCTCTCAACCTCTAAATATTTAGTAGGTGGGGTCACTGTGGGGGAAACTCAAGATGAGCCACCCTTAGGTTTGCTGAACCTTAGGGTTGACATTGGGTGTTGGTCTGGAGCTAAGGCACTCATCTACACTTATCTATACTCACAATCACTCACAACCCTGAACTCAAATTTCTAGACTAGATCCCTTGATCTTTTGGGATACTCATGTAGATGGTCCCCTAAACCTACTAGCCCTAGGGTTATGGTTTAGCTAAGACCACTATGTAGAGGACCCAAAATGGGGTTTCCTTTGGTACATGGCTTATTGGTGATGATTGGTACCTCA
>NEWO01000476.1:234739-253398 GCA_003013225.1 Phalaenopsis aphrodite
TCAGTCATTTAAGGTGTAATTAACTATAGGGGTTTGCGCTTATAGGAAGCATGTCCAAACCCAGCTTAATATAAACCCTATTTAATACTTTATATTAAATAGGGGAACTTGTCAGCAAATACAAAGGTTTCGCAGACCAAACGGACGTCATACTTTCCTTAGTTTATTTTGATCGAGCCTCATCCTCAAGTCTTGTGTTTATCCTTCGGGATAGATACAGGATTTGAGGTACAATGCTCTTTCATTTTAAACTCTGAAAATTATGGAGTCAGTTTGATTTCATACTATAATATCCTTCCGAAGCGGGCGAAGGGATTTCGATTCCGACAGCTTCTTACGGGCAACCCCATAAACCAACCCGAAATAACGCCGATAAGGTCCAGGATGATGCTTAAATCCTATCAGTTGAGAATCTTCTTTCTCATCCTCTAGTGGTACAAACCATGTCCTTACTATGAGTTGTTTTGGTTCTAACCAGAATGATGCTTAAATTTTATCAACTGAGAATCACCTTTGGTTCTCTGGCGGTACGGACCATGTACTCGCCATGACTGATTTTGATTCCAGTATGGGATGACGCTTGATTCCCGACAGCTGAGAATCTCCTATCTCATCCTTTTACGGTGCAAACCATGTCCCCAGTATGACTCATTTTGGTTCCACCATAAGATGACAATCAGATCTAGTAAGCCAAGAATTGTTTCTCTTCACTGTCTGACTATGTGGATTATAACCTGTTCATGAGAGTTGGGAGGGCTATCCCTCTCTAGAACGTAGTTTTCTCTAAACTTGTATTCCATATTGATGACTCCATTATGAAGCTTCTAGTCAAAAAGATTATTGAAGTAGTTTCCTCTTTGAGAGACTAGGGTCATGTTTCTAGAGAATAGTTCCTTGCTCAAATCACTGAAATATCTGAGCAGGTTGTTAAAAAACTATTTAACTTACACTACCCCCACGGTTCTCATGGTAAGAAACTAAGATACCACACTTAATATGACACCCTTTCCATAAGTCATAAGGTAAGTGTCGTGGCTTCCTCTTTATTTATTAAGATGAATTTTTCTTATGTTGATGACCCATTGAAGCTCATCTTATTTGAGGACAAAGGTTGATCACCCAACTTTAGGGAATGTCTGGTGAGTTAGGTAAGTTCCTTCCATCACTTCTCTTGATATTCCAACCCATAATGGGGAAACCCCAGGTTTGAGTTTAGAATAAGTTATCCTCCTAGTTGATCTTATCTATGAGCCACCTTAGATGAATCTTAAGACAGAGCCTAAGGTAGATCCTGGAGATGGCGTATATATGAACCTCTCCAATTTCCTGGAGAGACTCCTTGAAAAAGGATGACCACTTAAATGAGGAGTTGCAATACTTAGATAGTATGGAAGATATTTTTATTTCTTAATACCAACCTCCTCTGAAGATAGACTCCTACATTACGGGTTGTAGCCCAAGGTGTGGACTATTCGTCAAGCTAAGATGTGTGAGGCTATGTGGTGTGAAAATTCCCAAAGAGGAAGGTTCAACTTAGACTATGCTAAAAAGCCTAAATAAAGCCAAACATCACCGATACTACATGCATAATGATTTCTACATTTGAAAATGAAGGTTTACTTGCCCTTGTTTTGAATAGTGCTCTATGTTACCTCTTTTGTTTGTTAAGCAAGGTTATAATAGATGTTTTATACTCTGATTGGGGGGACACCTCCAAATTCTCTTGTTGATAACATGTTGTATCAACTAGATTATTTTGTTAGTCTTGGGGTCTGTTTGGGGTAACTACAACTTTTTAGCTTTTTAGCTGCAGCTGCGTAGCCCTAGGAAGCTATTGTGGGGAAGCTGCTGCGGGGAAGCTAGTTGCCTGTTTGGCACAACTATGTAAAAATAGCTGTAGAGCAACTAGTTCTCAAAAAATGACCATCATGCCCTTGTTTAGTAAAGTTGTTTGAAATAGAATCGTGACAACCACATATTTGGTATCTTAGAAGCATAAATTCATTTCAAAATATAATGAAAGTTTATATACACAAATCACATAACAATGAGTACCAAAAGTGCTAAAGGAAAAAAAAAACTAATAAAATGACAATTAAAATAATGATAATATTATTTTTTTAACATGAAGACAATGTATCTCTTGTCCTAATCTATCCTCCAATGATGCTATAAAATCACGATCACTTTCATTGGTGGAATCAACCTAACTATCAGCCCATCGAAAGGAGGAATACCAAATTTCTTAATAAAAAAAGAAACAAATTCAAATGTAATCCATAAAGGCTTGGCAATTAAAGAAAATCCAACTTAAATCCTACAAATTGTAACCAATGAACATAATTAAAAAAATTGATGACAAAGAGTAATAGTTTTAAATTGGAAGGTGAGGCCTCCTTCAAAACTATCAATGAGTTAACTTGAATTAGGTTTGTATAATGCTTATAGAACTAAGTCCTTGCATTTAATAGTTCACTATAAGTGCAAGCAATGAAAATCAAATTTAATACATACACTTTTTAATCCATCTAACATATGAATGGAATGAAACCACATAGTTTAAAAGTTTTATAATTAAAAATAGACAACTTTACATACATATCACACAATTCTTATATATTTACAAATATAACATCAAAATTTTGTTATTTACGCTCATAACATAAATCTAAAGCGTAGAAAAATAGACAAAATCAAAAGGTGAACACATTGAAAGAAAAAGAAAAAATTTACCTAATGCCATTAGAACCAAAATTGACTGAACATGTTAAACAATGTTGGAAGGAGGATATAGGTCAAGGAACTCATCACCTACCTCCATTATCTTCTAAAAAATGGCTACATAAATCCTCTCTGCTCCAGTAAAATGATGTCAATTCGCGATAAATCCAAAATTTGCTAAATCCTGTGAATTTTTGGGTTTAGTAATTAGGGATGAGCCAAGAAAAAAAATGGTGCAAACAAGCCAACCTTCCTCAATCATTTCTAGTAGGAGCATAGCGGAAGTATGAGAAATATGGGAGTTTTGGTGGTCTCATTTCCTTCCTAGAAGCTCCGTTGCATGCGATGTCTGAAAGGGTAAAGTTGGAACAAGTTGTAAAATCTCCCCCACAAATGCGGGACGTGGGGCTCCATCGGCCGGCCCACATTCTGCCAAAATAGCACCCTGCCACAAGCAGGATGCTGAAACAAACACTAAATTGTTGAGGCACTTCGTCATGATGCTGTTTGAACGCGGTCCCAAACAGACCATTGGCCGATCCATGTTGATTCAGGATACACATCTCTCAAACAAGTTGTGAGTGCCTCATTTGATTTAAGGTAATTTAACTTCTTGGCTAAGTTCTTAGTGAGAGCATTCCATTTCTAAGACCACTCTATGTGTCTAGAATTTTATTTAGTCACACTACCATGAATATTCAACCAACTGGCTAGAATATGGTGCCTTACCTATCAATAACCTTAATGACTCATTTGTCTGTTCTCAGGAAAAATCATCACCATGCATTGGATTGTCTATTCCAATCATTGGTATTTCATTTTGACCTGGTTGATTATTATCGCCTTGTCAAAAGTCTTGTTAAATTCCTTAGAGAAATTTTTCTCTATAATAAATCCATGACTCATCGGGATACCTTGATATCTGACTTCACTAGTTAGACTTCTCTACTTATCTAACAAAGATATATCTCATCTCGTTCAAGAGGCGGTGGTTTAAGTAGCTTCATATCCCTATAACACTTGATGTTTTGGCTAAAAATACGAAGTCAGTTGAGATGGTTGTAAAAGGAAATATGCCCTTTAGTTGATCACTTCTTCTATTTGGCTTAGATAACTCTCAAGGTTGAATCTAGGATAGATTTTGAGGATGGGTTTAAGCTTAACCACATATGCTTCTTCTTAGAATTTACAAATTCTCATGGTATGGAGGATTTGAATTAAGTCTTGATGACTTGAATTCCTCTGTTTTATGAGCTTTCTCCTAAAATCTAGGAAAGTCTCAATATGGTTAACTGGGTGGGACCAGTAAAATCACATATTGGTTCATTTGATTAAGCTAATCAGAGCTTATCAATGAATACATTATTATGCTGAAAATCCTAGAGCTTAAACATCAGTGGAGGATTTTCATCCAAGATAAATATAACTCTTCTAATAAAAAAAGACTTACCATATATAATAATTCTCAAGATGAGTGTAAAAGGCCTCTGAAAAAAAATTGGCCAGCAATGTTGAAGAAAAGCTTAAGGTGAGCAGTGAAATTTGAAATATTAGTTTGAAACTCTTCTGATTACTAAAGTGTCAGGTTCTCTTAATAAAATCCTTTTTGTAATTCAAAGAAATGTCAAGAAATGTTAAGATGATTGATAAACTTGTGGGTGACTTAAAAACTTCTCCTTTATGAATTACGAGTCAACCTTTGGGTCACAGTTGTCCTTCCTTCAAAAGTTGACTAGCCTTTTATGTGGGTTTCTATCCACCTCTTTTATGCATTATGTGTCAAACTTCAGGTTGCAACATTCCTACATTCAGATGTTGACTTGATTTTTTTGTGGGTTATACACCCACCTTGTTTATACTTCATGTGTTGACCCTCAGGTCCTGATAGTCTTTCCTTCGAAAGTTGACTTGTCTTCTTGTAGGTTACCTACCCACTTTATTTACACTTCATGCATCGACCATCAGGTCCTGACAACCCTGCCTTTGGAAGCTGACTTGCCTTTTGTGTGGGTTTTCACCCAACACCTTTATGCTTCATTTGTCAAACCTCAGGTTATGGTAGTCATTGCTTTATGAATCGACTTAACTTTTGCATGGGTTTCCATCTACCCTCTTTACACTATATATGTCGACCCTCGGATTTGACATTCCTTCCTTTGGAAGTGTACTAGCCTTCTCTGTGGGCATGCTGTATGACATACTATTCACCTAACTTTTTTTTACATTTTTTTGCATTGACCCACTCGGTCCAAGACAATCCTTCCTATAGAAGTTGAGGTGCCTTCATTGATGGTGACTCATCTCACCCTATGTCGTATATCAATAAGCAATGCTTATAGAGATATTGTACTTCAACATACTCTACATATGTTTTGTCTGAGCTACTTTCAACATTTTTCTTATGACTGATTGAAGGATCATGTTGCATAGTTTAAGAAAACAAATTTACATGTAAGAGAGGTCTTGTGCAACTCTTGAAAATGATTGTTGAATTGTCATACAGGCAAGGTAGAAGTCCTACAGACAACCTATACTTGGTGAAACTAGCAAACGGTATAAGAGAAGCATAAACTTCTCTTATCCTTTCTCTTTTGTTCCACACTTTGAGTAGGTATGAATAAGCATGTCCCAATAATAAAAAATGAGTGTGGTTGATACTTTTGTTCCACTCGTTGTAAATGAGGGTGGAAGATACCCTTTTTTAAATTATTTAAGCTTAGATTTATGGCTAAGCATTCTTAGCTAGTATATATTGCCTAGCTAATCAAAATATCTTGATTGAAGGGATGATTGATATTTCCATATTTAGGAGAGCCATACACCTTCCTAACATACTTTTTTGATTACCCATTTCATAGAGGGTGTACACCAAAATAATATATTGTTTTAAGTATACATTTTATGCTTATTTTTGGTTATATTGCACTTTAAAGAAAAGTATTTGCATGTTTTTATTACAGGTATATCAATTTTAGGCATTTGGAGCAAGAGTAGTATAAAAAACAAAATTTCAGAGCCAAAACAACAAATTTGGGATTTTGGTGCCTGAAGCGCCAATTGACAGAGAGCTGGCGCCTGAAACACCAGAATTGGCGTCTAAAGCAGCATTTGACAGAGTCTTGGTGCCTGAAGCAACATTTGACAGAGAGATGGTGCTAGAAGCGCCAGATTTGGTGCCTCAAGCGCCAAAACCCATAACAAAGCAATCTTAAGGAAGTTGGCACCTGAAGCGCCAAAAAGCAGCGCCTGAAGCACCAGAGAGAACTTTTGCAAATTAAGGCGGTTGGGGACTAAGTTTACAAAAATTTTGAAAGGAACACTTGTTCTAAACACCTTGTGGAGTGATTCAATGCATCTAGACACTTTGGAAGATTTTTTTATGAAAGGATATGTCTCTTGGATAAATAGACATCTCTTTTGAATTAAAAAAGGTTTACTTTTAGAGAATTTTGGAGGGAATTTTGAATTCTTTTTGGAGGGAGGCAGCCTCTAATAAAAGAGAAGAAAGTCTAGGGCTTCAAGAGAGTTGAAGGGGGCAGCAAGAGGAGTTTGAAGAGAGAGCGTGGCTTGAGATAGAGAGAGATAGAAAGTCAAGGGCTTGAAGATTTTCTTCAAGGATTTTAAGAGGAGAAGGAAGGTGAGAGATTTCTTTTTCATTACAATTTTAAGAGAGAATTGAGAGTGCTTGTAAAGAGGGAAAGTGCTTGAAGAGAACTTCTAGGGATTTTCTTGGAAAGGATTGTGAGATAAGTTGTGTTATTTTATTTCCTTATTTTGTAAACTTGTTTTTATATATGAAATCCATATTTTGTCGTATCCTTCTCATAAATTTTGAGTAGTTTTCTTTATCCTTCTTCCAATTTTGAGATATGGTTTTGCGAAAAATTGATTTTATTTTATACAATTTTAAATGTTAATAATTTGTGATGATTTGAACTTCGATCTTCACTTACTTTTCAATCTGGCCAATTGAAATGTTAAAATGTGTTGAGAAACATATGTTCCGAAAGGGCTATGATTTATACATCATAGGGAGAATCACATTTGATTCCATGGGAGAGGATGTCATTCATGGGTGTAAGTGCAAGAGAAATATACTTTATTGGATGCAGAATTGGAGATTTTAACGTGATAGATTAAAATCCCCAATTTGGTCCTGTTAATTGGAAACTAATATGAGATTGTTAGCCCTCAGGTGAGGGAGTAGTGGGAGCTCTGAAGTGGTAGCTGCTATCCTCCCATCCTAAAAATGGAATTAGGGACCAATGTTCTGTATGCACTCAGATGAGGGTAAAAAATATGATTGCTCCTATTTGACCCAAAACAATTTTAATTTTTTCACAATCTATACACTTATTTTAAAGGAGAATGATGTTTTTTTTAAATTTGAACTCTTCACCACAAATTTTTTTTTAGTTTTTGTAAATTTTACTTTTGAAAATTTAGCAATTAATGTCATTAACTTAGTATTTTAACTACATTTTATTTAACATTCACTCATTTACTTTAGATTCAAATTTCATATTTTACATTTGTAGTTTAATTTTAGTTTACATTTAATCTTAAGAATTTACTTATGAGCATTACCAACTTCCCTGTGGGAATGATATCTGGGACTCTATTAGTGCCCTTTATTACTTGAGCGATACGTATACTTGCGTTATTTTTAGGGGATTTGACAGTTTAAATATTTTTTTAAGGATAAAACTATTTTCAATCAAGTTATTTTAGTTAGGATTAAATTGCATATTTATTATTATATCTCTCGCATGTATTTTGTAAAATTTAAAAAATATTTGTAAAATTAACACACTAAATCCACCTGCATCAGTTTTTGGCGCCGTTGTCGGGGAAGTAACGGAAAGTAGTAGTAAGTTATTTTATAATTTAAATTATTTTTATTTTAAACTTAAAAAAAAAGTGTTTGTAGTTTAGTTTGGATATTTTCACATTTCAGTGTGTTTGTTTATTTTAATTATTTATTGTATTTGTTTATGCGTAGTGTAAGATCTGAATATTTAGTACCTTACGATTCTGAGTTAGAAAGAACCAATAAAAAAATTAGAAAACGACAAAAAGAGATAGATCATTTTAGCAAAATTGCTTGCAATTTAAGTAATGTTGGAAATGAAAATGAACATCATGAAAAACCTTTAAGAGATTATGCTAATCCTACAACAGATGAAATTCATTTGAGTATACAAGACCCTGCTGTAGCGGACAATTCATTTGAGCTTAAACCTGTTGTTATCCAAATGATATAAAATAATAAGTTTGGAAGAACACAGTTGAACTCACTTTTGGTTGAGGTCTAGTTTATCCTCTTTAGTATCCTAGGGTCTAGCCATAGGACTTTCCTGTTGAGTATTCCTAGAGGACTAGAAAAGGAACCCTCATCATTAGAAATTCTAAACTCTTAAAGTCTAACCTCTAGCACTTGAGAGGATGAGACTAAGCATAAGGAAGCTCAAGAGAGTTCCCCATAGGATGGTCAAGCCTTAGGACTAACCCTGGGTGGTCTGGTCTTGGTTTGGTTAGCTTGCACATTAAACTTTCTCACACGCCCCAAACCCTAGGACACCCTTGATTTAGTCTCCTGACTCCTTTTGGAAGGCTCATATAGGTGGACCCAAACCCTTAGCCCTTTGGCTAGGAGGGTTAGGCCCAGCATATTGAACATCCAAAATGAGTCCTCATATGGCTCCTGTCAGTTTGACATGGCTTCATGGCTTACTTGCCTATTTTAGCCCAAACCTCCATCAAATTACCAAAATACCCCTACAACCCTATTTTTTGCCAAAAAATTCTAAAATTCCCTAAATTCCCAAATTTTCTTTCAAAATCATCTCAAATCATTCCCCACTACCCAAATTAACCAAAATCCCAAAAAACCCAAAAATTGGCCAAAATTACTAAAACACCCCTAATGACCCAAAAATCCCAAAAATTTCCAAGAATTCCAAAATCATTCCAAATGTTCCCAAAACCAATTTGAACCACTCCCATGAACCGAATTTGACCAAAATTCTCAAATGGCCTATAAAAGCCCAATTTCTCCAAATTAGCCCCAATGTCAGCCAATTTGACTTCAATCTTCTCCAATTTCAATTTCAAACTCAAATTCATCACGTTACAACTTAATTGAAACAAAATTTAAACTCAATTTGACCCAACTTCAAGCCCAAACCAAACTCAAGCCCAAATTCATCCTCAATTTTAAAAGCCCAAGCCCTTAAGTCATTCAAAAAGCCTAAAATTTCCCAAAAGCCCACATGATAAATTTCCCCTCATCATCCATTTAATCAAAATCATTCCCTAAGTTTCCAATTCATGCCAAAATTATTCCAAATGAAGCCTCATGACAAAATCCAAAAAAATACTCCATAATTCCAAAATCCTTTGTCATGCAAATTGACCAAGTCAAGGACAAGTCATGAAGCCATCCCCAAGCCAAAGGTGAGTCATATGAGCCTTTGCCACCTCACCAAGCCATTAGTGGCAAAAGGAGGAGCCACTTTCAATGTCCCTTAAAAAAGGTTTTATCCTTTTTTAATGACACACTCTAACCCATTCTTAGCCAAATCCCTTAAATGGAGACCTCTCCATACTATTTCAGCTGACCCACCTAACCTTGGTCTGCGTTATGGAGTTACCAAGCCATTTTCACGAAGCTAAACCCAACATAAACCCAAGTTGACCCAAACCCCTTTCCACTTCAATTAATCACCTCTAACCATGCACAAACCCAGTTGGCTTCACATTTGTCCACCACTGATCATCCTCAGTGGGATGGTGACCTGAACCAAAGCCAGCCGACCACCCTGGCTGCCGGAAAACCCCATGGCCAAGAGAGCTTAATTAAAGAAAACCCAAAATTCAGCTCATTTAATGTGGCTCACACCAATTGGATTGTTGTAACCTTCTTCCCCTCCACATTAGCACCACTCTCCACCCACTGGCTAGCCATGGTAGCCACCACAACCTCGTCTACTTAAGCCCCACTCCTCCACGACCAAGAGGGAGACCAACCAAAACCCTAACCAAACTCTGCCAAAATTGCACTAGAGCTGCCTTAAGACTTCCTAAGAGCAATCCCACCATACTTAGCCACCCAAGTTCACCGCCTGAGCTCAATTTTGGAGCTCAAAATTAAGTTGAAACATGACATATTTCACCACAGCTCCACAGTCAATCACAACCAAATTCCTTACACCCACACCATCCCCACACACAACAAAGAAGAACCCCCACAAAAGCCTCATCACAAAGAGCCTCCATCTTTGATTTTAATCAACACCCAAATCAACCTCGAAGAAATTTGAGTCTAGGAAATTTACCACGGCTAGAGGCTTCATCCATGAGCTTGTTGGACCTCCTTAAAGCTTTTACAACCATCTGATTGAGGCATCCCCTCTCAAACAAAGGTATTGACTCCTCTCCTTATCCTGAGCTTATTTTGATTCTACATGCATACTCGCATGATTTTAGGCTAGGTTAACCACATACATAGGTTTTTCTAGGTTAGATGAGTCCATAGAAACAAACTCGAGGTGATTTGGTTAAGTATAGGATGGGATTTTAAGGTTTTAGGGTGAACGACTCGAGGGAAGAACCAGACGGGGAAGAAGAAGGAGCGCCATTGGATTGAGCGTGTATCAAGTGGATGGCTCTGATTGCGTAGGATGGGAGCAAGGTTCAAAACACACATGGTGACTCAGCTGATTACGTCTGATCCCAATGCGATGAATGGGCTTCTAACGCATACGAGGCTGACCGTGTTAAGTGGATAAATATGATATAATTAAATCAATTAATTCACCCATACCCTTAGAAAATCCATAACAAGGTGTAGAAAAATCTTTAAAATAAAATAAAAACACCCTCTTACTCATTGAACAGAGGAGAATAATGTGAAATTCAAATAAAAAATTATTTAACATATATTTTATTTTTAAAAAATTAGATAAAGTAAACCCTATTTAGTCCATAAATTTGCACACACAATTCACCATGACATGGGACCACAGGGCTATAGTTCTATCTATTGTTAGAGATCTCCCTTGATTTTTTGAAAGTCAGGGGGCATCTCTAACTAAATATCTGTAATTTTTAAGTTGATGGTCCCTGCTTTTATATAAAAATTATAATAATTAGAATATTCATCAGAAAAAAATAAAGCTTATTTTTTTAGGTTTATTGTGATCAAAGGACCCTAGAAAAAATTCAAACTTGGTTTAACTCATTAAAAATAACCCTAATTGTCATTAAACCCTAAAAATGAAATATAACTAAATTGGATAAAATATAAAAGTAAATGACACAAAACTATTCTCCACTATAATTTAATGTTAGATGAACTCTCCAAAAAAATTTCAAGTCAATTGGAATTAAACTGATCACTAAAATGGATTAATCAAGTGAAATTACATTTTTGGCATTAAAATAATTATAATAATTGAAATTCAACTCAAAAAATCACCAAATTGGTTTTGAGAGTTCTCTATGCTCAGAGGAATCTAAAAAAAATAAAAATATAATTAAGTAAAACTTTCATTTTTTAAGCTATTTTTAAATATTTAAATAATTAAAAAGGAATTAAAAGTAATAAAACTCACAAAATCATTAAAATTTAGCAAAATATCACATTTGGCCTCCTAATCACATGGGAGCAATTAAAATAATTTTTCTAACTTTCTAAGTGAAGATATTAATTTTTGAAGACCTAAATTAATTTTAAAAGGTTAAAACGAATTTTCTCTAATTTTATATTAAAATAATTCTAAAAATTAAAATATAAATTAGAAAAATATTAAATTTGTTTCTTTGGATTTCCTGGCCTTAAAGAGATTGAATAAAAATGTAAAATTTAATTTTCCATTTAAATAATATTTTATATTTAATTAATGCTCAAAACAAGCAAATAATTCTAATAATTAAATTAAATCTGTAAGAATCATGGAAATTGGTTCATGTGGTTCTCTAACCTAGGCAAACCTCCAGTAATTTTCTTAAAGATAGAAGTTTTGTTTTGGTTGAGTTATTGAGTTTTCATTAAAAACTCCTATTTTTTACATTAAAATAATTATTAAAATTAAATAAATTCAGAAAAATTACATTTTCTCTTATGTTGTTTTAATTAAACCATGAGTGGGGTAGCATAAAACTTTAAAAGTCATTTGACTTTAATTTAATAAATTATGAAGTAAATAGGCCTTAAGGAATGATAATTTTAGGATTTAAGCATGAAATTAATATTTAGGCCTAACTAATGGGTAAATGGGTAATAAATGATCTTAATTGAAATGTTTATATGATTGAAATATAAAAGGGATAAAGGGTAGCAACCAATCTCAGTTTGGTCTCATTAACGATAATTTTATAATTTCTCAAGTTGTTGAAATTTGGAAGAGTATTTAAAGGAGGAGATATTAAGGTTGGGAGTTTGACTTTGGAAGATCATAACACACTAATTTAAAACCTAAATTAATGGTTTTTAGAATAATTTATGGTTCGTGATAGGGATTAAGAGCATAAATATTTAAAATTTTTTAAAATTACAAATCTACCCATTAAGTTTTAAGGGCTTAGTAGTGAATTAGGTTTAATCAAAATATTGTCTAATGAGGTTTATAAAATGAACTATAATTAATTTGAAACATTTTTAAAACACTACAAGCCCATCTTTAAAAATCAAACCGGCTAAGTTTCATAATCAAGCCAAATTGCCCGTAAGGGCCTTTACCTACATAATTTGTAAGTGAAACATCAAATGAAAATTAGCCCACTTAAAGTGATAATCAAAACATTAGGTTCATTGAGCATAAGGGTATGAATTGGATGAACCACATAACAACATAATAAGACTAAAATGAACTCGAGACGATTCGAGACACTGTAAAATGTCAAGGGTATTACCTAGGACCTTTTCATGATCCTTTGAGAATCTTAGAGGACACTTGGACATATTATGATTTTCTTAATGGAATCATCTCCACGGATGAACAAATTGGACCCACCAAGGTATGACATAAGGTTTGGTAGACAAACTTCAAACCTGCACTCTTCTCTTTTTCTACAAGCATGTTTTAATTCCTACAAATTACAAGTACTAACCTTTAAGGTGGAGGAACGAGAATAATTGATAGGTATGGTTTTAAGTTATTGCATTGTAATTTACTTTTATTTACCTTTATGTACCTCTTATTTTGTGCTTATAAACTTGCATGTTAAATAACAAGATCACCCTGTATGTCGAAACTGAAAATTTACGATAGCCACAAAAATTAAACCAAAACTAAAATTAAGAAGTTAAAACAAGATAAAATCCACCGCCAAAACAATCAAAATATAAGACAACTCAAAATTTAATTACAAACAAAAAACAAAACAAAAATTATAACTAAATTAAAACTTCTCTATCGGATGATCGAGAATCCCTTACAGGAGGCCTACGGTTACTAACGAGATTTGCCATGGTCTAAATGAAAGTATGGAACTCATTGAGTTAAGTTTAGTAAGTTCATTTGGACTAAGTGAATCCGAAGAAAAATGTTGAGCCGAAATGAGGAAACCATGGGATCCTAACCGGTGTTGATGTAATCAACTTTAACTTTCCCTTTTGATTGAACTTTAACTTGTCATTTAAACCTTTAAACCTTAGAATTTAAGACTGCTTCTTCACCGAGGAGTCTAGAGCTAGCTTTGTGGGAAACCTTCTATAAGAACAATCTATAATAGCATGAGGATCTACAACTACACATCTTTCCTTAGAATTAAATAAAAAGCCATAGGATTCTGAGGGTGTCCGCCTAGTGCGACATAAATCCTGAACTCTTTCTTTAGACCTTCGCACAACTATGTTGGGCAATTTAAGTCTTAACATGTTTTAGGATTTCAAGTTTGTCATTTATTACGACATAGATCCTCACATCTTCCAGGCTATTTGTGTGACTGTCTCGCATAAATGTAAGCCCTAATTAATAAAATCGTCAGGATGAAACATTCAATAATTCTTCTTTTTGAAATTGAAGCCAAACTATATGATAGTTTGGGAAGTCACCAAGGTTCTCCTAAGGATCCATGACATCTCCTAATTCTTCTTCCTTTGGATTCCATAAAAATGTTTCAAATTTGAGCCATTCCCATTTCACACCTCTTTGTCTGACCTTTTGAAAAGTCCTATTCATTGAAATTCTTGATAACAATATACCCTGATTTTTATCTAGATTTTTCTAAGGTGACTTCGATTATGTAAGATGTAATTAACTATAGGGGTTTGCCCTTATAGGAAATTTTTAAGAACCCAACTTAATATAAACCCTATTTAATTTTTTTTATTAAACAGGGGAACTTGTCGGTCTACATAAGAAAAGAAAGGTTTTTCACAAGCTTAAATGAATGTCATAAATTCTTTAGTTTATTTAATCAAGCTTTACCAATAAGTAGCATGTATACCCTTCAAGATAGAAGCATTGCTTGCGGTATTATACTCGTTTATTTAAACTATTGAGGATATGAGATCAGGCTGGTCTTATATTTTTAAAATTTAAAATACTACTTTTTCCAAATTATATATATGTAAATTAAATTAAATCAGGCATCGGGGTATTAATTTTGGCAACCAACAACTCCAAATTTGGCAACCGACAAACACCAACTGAAGATACTAACTTACACCTTACTAGTTTTCTACAATTGTGTGCTACTTTTAAATATGATGGAGTGTCAAATGATGTCATCAGACTTAGAATTTTTTCTTTTTAATTAAGGGATGAAACTAAGATGTGGTTAATCTTGTTACCACCTGAACTATCAGAACTTGGGGAGACTTATCACACAAATTTTTATCTTAATGTTTCACACCTTCAAATACTACTAAGTTTATAAATGTAATTACATCGTTTTATCAGTTTGAAGGTGAATAAATTTATGAAGCTTGGGAAAAATTAAAAGATATCCTTAGAAAGTGTCCACACCATGTGTTGCCATATTGGTTAATAATTCAAACTTTTTATAATTGATTGTTTGGATCTCATAGATCAATAATTGATGCTACTGCTGGTGGATCATTAATGTCAAAACCATTCGATGAAGCATATTCTTTAATTGAAGAGATGCCTACTAATAATTTTCAATGACCCTCTAAAAGGGTAAATCCAAAATGAGTAGCTAATATTCTTGATTCTGATGCAATGTCTATGTTAGCTACTCAAATAGTTGCAATATCAAAGAAGATAGATCAATACGGAATAAATTATTCTCAAACATCACCTGTGCTTCAAGAAAGCTCATTGGGACAAATGTTACAATCTTAATCTTCTTATGCGACCTTAAATGCAATAAATAATCATTCTAATAATCATTATGTCAATTATTATAATCCTGGTTGGAAGAATCATCCAAATTTTAGTTGGAGTGAAAATAACTCTAATGCTGGAAATCCGCAATGGAGAAACGACACTGTGAACCTATTGGGAAACTTCAACAGTCAAGGAATTTCAACTTATAAACCATTTTACCCTCCAGGTTTTAACAATTTGTAGAGTAAGGAGAAAAAGTTGTCAAAGGAAGAATTGATATTGCAAATGGGAAGCTAATTACAAAGTCAAGGAGCTGCAATTAGAAATATAGAAAGCAATAGACAACCAGGAACGTTGCCTAGTAATGTTGAAGTAAATATTAAAGATCAGAACAAAGAGAAAATTAAGGCTATTCAATTGAGAAGTGGAAAAGAATTGGAAACTAGAGTTCCAAAAGAAGTAGAAGTTGAAGTTGAAAAAGATGAGGTGGAAAATGAAAAGTCTGAAGAAGATTTTCATTTTGAGTAATAAAGTCCTTTTAAACTAATAAAAATCACCTTAGAAAGACCACCACCTCCATTTCCTCAAAGATTGAAGCAGAAAAATAGAGGTAACAAATTTTCAAATTTTTTAGAAATATTGAGGAAACTAACGATAAACATTCCATTTGTTGAAGCCCTGGAACAAATGCCAAGCTATGTGAAGTTCATGAAGGCTATACTCAATAAGAAAAGGAAGTTTGTAGATAATGAGACTTTTGCACTCAGTGAAGAATGTAGCGCTATAATTCAAAAAAAGTATCCTGAAAAACACAATGATCCTGGAAGTTTTACTATTCCTTGTGCTATTAGCGAAAGATTTTTTTGAAAAGGCTTTATATGATTTGGGAGCCAGTATTAATCTTATGCCTTTATCAATTTTTAGAATGTTGGATTTAGGAGATATTTCACCTATAGCTGTAACTCTTCAGTTAGTTGATCATTCGATTACCTATCCTAAAGGTGTTATAGAAGATGTTTTGGTAAAAGTTGATAATTTTTTCTTTCCTGTGGATTTTATGATATTAGATATGGAGAAAGATAAAGAAATTCTTATCATTTTAGGAAGACCATTCCTTGTCACTGGAAGAGCTTTGATAGATGTGCTGAAAGGAGAATTAACTATGACAGTTAGTGATCCAGAGGTTACATTTAATATTACAAAATCAATGAGATACCCTGCAAAAGAGCAAGAGATTGAATGCTTTAGAATGGATATAAACAAAAATTTAAGCCATAAATATTTTAAGAAGACATTTGAAAAGGAATTTGAAAAAGAATATGTGGAATATAAGGATGAGGATAAAATTCAAGATGAATCTACGAAAGTAAGTAATGAAGATTTAGATTATGTTCATGAAAAAATTGAAATGTTAGATCCTACAGAAAATAATAAGAATTTTATTTCATCTACTGAGAAACCTCTTAAACGAGAACTAAAATACTTCCTAAACATTTAATTTATGCATTCTTAGTAGATTTATCTACCTTACTTGTTATTGTATCATCAGAATTAACTGATACGTGAGAACAACAACTGTTGGAAACTTTGCAAAGATTTAAGAAAGCCTTTGGATAGACATTAACTGATATTAAAGGAATCAGTCCTTCAATTTGTATGCATAAATATTTATTGGAAGATCAACATGAACCAAGAGTCGGTCCTCAAAGGAGATTGAATCCTATGATGAAAAAAGTTTTCAAGGAAGAGATTTTAAAATGGTTAGATGCTGGAATATTATATCCTATTTCAGACAGTGCTTGGGTAAGTCCAATTCACTGTGTTCCAAAGAAAGGAGGAGTGTTTGTAGTGAAAAATAGGAATAATGAATTAATCCTACCAAGATAAGTCACTGGATGGCAAATCTTCATAGATTATCGAAAATTAAATCTGTCACCAGGAATGATCATTTTCCTTTACCCTTTTTGGACCAAATTTTGGATAGGCTGCCTGGGCATAGATATTTTTTTAATATGGATATATTGGTTATCATCAAATACCTATTGCTCCAGATGATAAAGAGAAAATAATATTTACTAGTCCTTAAGGAACTTTTGCTTTTCGGCGAATGCCCTTTGGATTTCAAAGAGGTATGATGTCAATTTTTAGTGATTTAATTGAAAATGAAATTTAAGTCCTTATGGATAATTTTTCTGTATTTGGAACTTCATTTGAAATATGCCTAAATCATTTAGATAAAGTTCTATAACGATGTGAAAATACTAATCTCGTATTAAACTGGGAAAATGTCAATATATGGTTGTAGGAGGAATTGTGCTTGGGCATAAAATTTCAAAAAAATTCATGGAAGTAGATGCTTAAAAAATTCAGGTTATATCAAAACTACCTCCATCAACTACTTGAAAAGGAGTTAGGAGCCTTTTAGGACATGCTCAATTTCACAGGCGATATCTTAAATATTTTTCAAAAAATACAAAGCCTCTATGCTAACTTTTAGAAAAAGTTGCAAAATTTGAGTTTAACCAATATTGATCACTTCTCCTATAATTGTTTCACCTGATTGGGAGAAACTATTTGAATTAATGTGTGATGCAAGTGATTATGCAATTGGAGCTATTTTAGGGCAAATATATGATAAGATTTTTAAAGTTATATATTATGCTAGTAAGACTCTTAATGATACTCAAATTAACTATACCACACTGAAAGAGAGTTGTTAGCTGTTGTTTATGATTTTGATAAGTTTAGGTCATATCTAATTAGAGCTAAACATGTTTTGCATACTTACCACTTGGCTATTAAATATTTAATGCAAAAGAAGAATGTGAAACCAAGATTAATTAGGTGGGTACTTCTGATGCAAGAGTTTGATTTTGTATAGTTGATAGGAAATGGATTTATAATCAAATTGCTGATCATTTATTTAGATTAGAACAGAAAAAACACTTGATTTGGAAAAGAAATTAATGAAACTTTTTCTGATGAACAACTTTATGCTGCAAAAGGATGAAAAATATCTTGGTATGTTGATACTGTGAATTATATTGTTAGTGGTATTTTACCATAAAGAAAGATAAAATAATAGGAAAAGAAATTCATTAATGATGTAAAATCTTATTTTTGGGATGACCCATATTTGTATAAATAATGCAAAGATTTAGTGATGAGACGATGCGTGTCTTACAAAGAAATTCAGAAAATTATCCAAAAATGTGCTGATTCTGAATTTTGAGGTCATTTTAGAAATAATAAAACTGTTCATAAAATTTTGCAATCGAGATTTTATTGACCTACTCTATTTAAAGATGTTAATATATATATATATATATTAAGACACATACAAGATGCTGACGGTTGGCTGCTGTGCTCTGCTAGGGTTTTGGCTGTGATGGAGCTGTTTGGAGGTGCTCTAGACTTGTGTGAAGCTTGTTTCTGTAAGTTCTCTCGGGGGTTGGTGACTTTGGTTGTGGCTGGGGAAGTTTTGGTTTCTAGTTTGTATTACTGTTCCATTGGGTTAGCTGCTGTTGCTTCTGGGTTTTCCTGGGGCCTCCCCTTCCTTGTTGGTTTTCCTGGTTTTCTGTTTGGGTTTGCTTTTTTGAAGCTTTAGTTGCTTCTCTCTTCTGGTTGGATTTGGTCTTT
>NEWO01000476.1:255430-277441 GCA_003013225.1 Phalaenopsis aphrodite
AAAGGTGGCTGCACATCTAAAGAAGTAGAATTGGGAAAAATTTGGCAATATTCATGAGAATCTGACCACTGCTCAAAGTAATGTCATTAAAATGGAGAAAAATTTCCAAATGGGACTAAATTCTGAAGCTGAACTGCACAAAGCAAGTGAGGAGCTGTTAATGCAAACCAATATTATTGAATGTTTTCTGAAACAAAAAGCTGCAGTCACTAAATTTCTTGATGGAGATAGAAATACAAGCTATTATCATGCTTTTATAAATTTCAAAAGGAAGAATAACATGATCATCTCCATACATGATTCAAATGGCAATGTTGTAACTGGTGCTGAGGATATTGCCAATGATGCTGTTCAGTATTTTCAAAATATCTTTAAGGATCAGTTTACTGAGGGAGCTCTTATCAAGGTGGAACTTTTCTCTGAGTGCATTAATTATGTTCAAAGCTTGGACCTTATTCAGATTCCTATGGAAGGGGAAATTAAAGCTACACCGGATTCTATTGATGACCAAAAGGTGGCTGGCCCAGATGGCTTTACTGCCAAATTCTACAAATCTACTTGACATATCATCAGTGGGGAGGTGGTTGATGCTGTACAAAGCTTCTTTAAAGGTATGGATCCCCCTACTTACTTCACTGCTTCCAATATCACTTTGATTCCCAAAAATTCTAGCAGGACTGGGTGGGGAGATTTCAGACCTATCAGTCTTACAAATGTCTTAGCTATTGTTATTAGCAAGGTTATTAACAACATGCTCCAACCTCACCTCCAACAACTTATCTGCAATAACCAAGTAGCTTTTGTGAAAGGTAGACAGATCTCTGATAATATTCTCCTGGCAAAGGAATTGCTGCTGAACCTTGACAAAAAGTGTAGAGGCAGCAATCTCATTCTGAAATTGGATATCCAGAAAGCTTATGATACTATCAATTGGAAGTTTATATTGGACACTCTTATTGCTAGGGGTTTTAATGAGACCTTTATAATCTTGATAAAAAGATGGTTGTGTATTAATAATCACTCTATTTTAATCAATGGGAAAAGCCATGGTTTCTTCTCTGCATCCATTGTCTCCTACTATCTTCATTCTTGCTATGGATTTTCTCTCTAGACTTTTAAATAATGTGTTTGCCTCTTCACCTCACCTGACATATCAACATAGATCTAACATTAGGGTGAGTCATCTGTCTTATGCTGATGATATTATCATTTTCTCCAAGGCTACCAAAACTGCTGTGAAAGCTCTATCCCAAGGACTGAAACACTTCCAAAATACTTCTAGTATGCATCTTAATAAACATAATTGTCAATTTTTTACTAGCTCAAATATTCTTCTACAGATGAGGCATTGGATTGCTCAGTACACTGGCTTCAGCAAAGCTTCTCTACCAATCAACTATCTTGGTGTCCAATTAATTAAAGGGAGAACCAAGCAAACACAATTCAATGGGGTTATTGATCAAATTCAGAAAAAGCTGCAGTGCTGGACCAATTACTTCCTTTCAAAGGGAGGCAGAATTACCCTCCTTAAAAGCATACTAACTTCCATTCCATCCTATGCTCTTCAAATGTTTACCATGAAGAAAGGTACTCATATCAGGCTGGCTAGAATTTTCAACAAATTTCTGTGGGCTGGACAAAAAAAACAGTTCCATTGGTTAGCTTGGAACAAACTTTGTAAACCCCAAAGTGCTGGTGGCTTAGGCTTTAAAGATTTTCAGCATCTTAGTATCATTAACCTTTGCAAACTATGGATCAAGTTCAAAGCACAATATAGCCTTTGGGCTTTGTTTATGAAGGAGAAATATTGCAGGGCTATTCATCCTACTATGGCCCAAAAAAAAGATGGGGGACTCCAGGTTGTGGACTAAGCTTCTGGAAGTTAGAGTTAAAGCTGAGGAGCTCTTTATCTGGGAGCTTGGTGAAGGCCAACTTAATTTCTGGCTTGATAAGTGGGTGTGGAATGGGGAGAGGCTTCACCACTCCAATCCTAATTCAATGACAAAAGTGAAGGAATTCTGGAGTGATAATCAGTGGAACTGCAATCTGTTGGATGCCATCCTATCTAAAGAACAAATTCATTGGGTTAAGCAAACTAATATCTTTCCTGGGCAGAAAGATAGACTCATTACTAAACAGGTTGCCACACAAAAATTGTCTGCCTTCATCTACCAACAGTTTTTTAAATGGCAACCTGTCAAGTGGGGTAATTTGATATGGGGGAAGTGGTTAACATCATCCATGTCTTTTTTCTATTGGAGGTTATGGAAATCCTTACTTCCTACTGATGATATTTTGAAGATGAAAGGGATTAAGGAACCCTCTTGTTGTCATCTATGCTGTCAGGCTGTGGAAAGTCTGGATCATTTATTCTTCTCTTGTAGCTTCTCCCAAGGGGTCTGGTCTGGTATACTTAAACATTTGAATATTGACACTCTTAAAGTCAGCTGACAATACTTTTTGGGTTGTTGGATGGAATGGTTAGATGCTAAATTAATAATCATTCCTTGTATTGTTGCTTGGTTCCTTTGGATGTGCAAAAACCAGTCTAAATATGATAACAGCAAACCAAAGGAGATGAAGGTGGCGCTGAATTGTACTTCCTATCTGCAGAAGATAAGAAAAATTTCAGAACTTTCCTAATATTTTCCTGAATTGGGTGCCTAGTGTGCAGAAGCTCAGGGTGCCTACCTTAGTTCTCTGGAACCCACCTCCTGTAGGGTGGGTGAAAGTCAACACTGATGGAAGCTTTGGTAAGAAGGCTGCTGGTGTAGGAGGTATCTATAGGAACTCTCTGGGGAAGTGCATGTTATACTTTTCCTCTCCCACTTGGGCTTTGGATGCACTTGAAACTGAAATGATTGCTATCTTTTGGGCAATCTACCTTGCCAAGCATTGCAACATCATTAAATTGATAATTGAGACAGATTCCTTCAGCTGTATTGGAATCCTAAATCATGATGAGGCTGCTCCATGGAATGTTGCTAGGTGGAGTGCTAAAATCCTGAGCATGTTAAGTAATATTGAAGTAACTTTCCAGCATATTTTAAGGGAAGGAAACACCCCTGCTCATAGTTTGACAGCTAGGGGGAAGGATACTGAAGAAATTGTTGTAGGGACCATACCTTCCACTCAGCTTGAAATACTTCTTCATGGGGATAGTTTGCTCATTCCTTATATAAACTGTAGGGGGTAGTTATTTTTTGCTCTTCACATTTTGGTCATTTTTTGTGTCTATCTTAGATAGGTCCTATACCTTTTGTATACTCCTTTGTTTTGTACTAGTTAGCTTGAGGGACTGATTTTAGTATGAGTGTTCTGATCACTCAGTTTTGTAATCCAATCTTCAGTTTAACATGTATGGAGCTATAGCTCTTTGGTTTTAAAATATATATATATATATATATATATATATATATATATATATATATATATATATATAACAACATGTGATTAGTTTCAAAGAGTAGGTAATATTTCAAAAAGAAATGAAATGCCTCTAAATTTTAATTTGGAAATTGAAATTTTTGATGCATAGGGATTGGATATTATGAGACAATTTATACCTTAATTTGGAAATGTGTATATATTGATTGCAGTGGATTATGTTTCAAAATGAATTGAAGCAATTGCTTTACCTCGATGTGATGCTCGAGTGTTTCAAAATTTTTAGTTAAAAATATTTTTATAAGATATGAAATGCCGAGAGTAATCATTACTGATGGAGGATCTCATTTTAGGAATGCAAAAATTGTAAGATTAGTGAAAAAATATAATATAATGAAAAATGGCATGATCAAAAGACAATAAAAAAGAATTTGAGCATGGACAAGGCGTTTTATTATACAATACAAGATTGAAATTATTTCGTGAAAGATTGAAGTCTAGGTGGAAAGGGTCATTCAAAATTGTAAAAGTCTATCACTATGGAGCTGTTAATATTGAAGATCCCAAAATTGGAACTATATTTAAAGTAAATGGGCGCAGATTGAAACCATATTTTGATGGTCAAAGACTAGTTCTTAAAGGGACTGTAATATTGGGTCACCCAGAATAAAGAGAAGGAATGTCAGGCTGACGACATTAAACCGAGCGCTTTGTGGGAGGCAACCCATATTTATCATTGTTTTTTTTTATTTATATGTTTTTGTTCAGAATATTTAACATAAATTTATAGAATCTGTGTAATTGCGAGATTTGACATTAGGAAAGTATTTAGAAACATCTTCATTTACCTAATTTTATGGAAAAATTGAGAATTTATTGGATCGAAATCAAAATGGCAAATTTTTTAGAACTGGTTCCTGAAGCGCAACATTCCAGAGAGTTGGTGCCTAAGGTATCAGAATCAGTGTCTGAAGCGTCGGAGTGACAAAAATAACTTAAAACATTTCAGAAGACAGTTTTTAGCAGGTTCTTCTCCTTATAACTCCCAAAAACTGATTCCAAAGTCCATTTTATGGCAGAAAACGAGGGAAGAGTCACTAGTTTTCAATCCCTATGGCTTCCCACTCTAAAAATTTCATGAGATTTGGAATTTTCAACTGGAGAAAGTTCATCAGTTTTAATGCGCAAAAGTTACATGATCAAGTTCTTATGAAGAAGAGGCTAATGAAGGAAAGGGGATTTATGAATTGAGGATTCAACACACTGAATACTCAATTTGAAGATATTATTACCCAGAGACGCTAGGAAGTGCTTTTCTACGCTATTGCCACCATAGTTGTCCCTGTAGTGAAAGAGTTTTATGCAAATCTACATGGAATCAACCAAGGAATTGTCTATGTGCAAGACAGGTTTATGCAATTCAAACCTTAGAGAATAAATGAGATGTTTATGATTGAAAGTGTTCATATTTGCCACTACGCAAATTTTAAATCTACAAGAGATAATATGATTGAACTCAATAGATGTCTCTCAGATGAAGATGCAAATTAGGAGGACAGAGATGATGAAAATGTAAGTTTTTCTTCATCATTATTAAATACTACATCTAAGTCTTGACATTTCTTTATTGCATCGAAGTTACTCCCCACTATGAAAATCAGTAAGGTAACCAAGGATAGTGTTATTCTGAACTATTGTATTCAAATTGGTAAACCTATTGATATTAGTGTAATAATTGTGAAATTAGTTTTGAGTTTGATTATCAATGGATCTGCAACTAGACTGGAACATCCATCCACAATTTTTCTACTATGCAGTCAATCACAAGTACCTTATGAAAGTTAGGAGAATATACTTCTTCCTTAGAAGTCGATGGATCTAGAAGTCTATTGCAACTCTATTGGAATGAGAGATGAGAATGATATGAATGTATTGATGGATCAAGCATCCCAGAATTCATCACTTTTTCAACCTTACTTCAGTTCAAACGTACTTTTCAAAAGGATCAAGAAGATATAAAAAGAGGTACAAAACCTTATGCATACAATTGGGAATGTTTTTGAAATGTTGGATCATCTGGACTGGAGGTTGAAGGAACATTTTGAACATACTGGTCATATTGAAGATGGTTTGATACGTATGTTCAAGAAACATGCTTGGATTGAGGAAGATCCAATTGATGAATTTCCTTATCGATATTTCTACAACTTGAACGTGCACTATCAATCCATGGGAGATATCCAGGAGGACGAGAGCAAAGAAGATGTTTGAACTTACTTTATGCATGAAACATTTTATTTAGTACTATTTTCTTATGTTATCATGTTGTGTAAGATTGAATTTACTTTTATTGTTGAACTCTATTTATGTTTGTGTTTGGTATTCTGATGTTTAGATTTTAGTTTTAGGATGTTTGGTTTTCTTTGGACACTGAATTAGATTTTGTTGGCTTGAAAATTGTTAGTTTGTAATAGCATGAATTTTATATATAAAAGTGAGTTTTTTGTCGTTTGTGAAAATTTGGTGTTAAAAATTGTTTAATTATGATTATAAATATTTATTTGAGTTCATTAGATGTTTACGTAAAGCGGTACAGAACAGATTTCCACAAAAAAATGAAATCTGGAAAAATTAAGGCATTGACGTTGATGCGCCAGTTGACAGAGAGTTGGTGCTTGATGCGCCAAATTGGCGCCTTAAGTGCAAAATTTGCAAAAAATGCCCAGTTCACTTAAAAACTACAAAATCACACAATGAAACTCCATTTTTACTTCTTGGGTCATCTTCTATCTCTAAACCGTGACATAGAGCTTCACATTATACGCGTCAGAGAAGAATTTTGAAGGCTAAAGATCCTAGATTTCATCTTTTCTTGGTCAGGCTTCACTTTAACTTAGAAACTTTTTATTTTCACCATAGATTTTTCTTACATTATGGAAGACCCAAAATTTGGGATATTAGATGGAAAAGCTTGAAGAAAACTCATGGTGAAAAGTTCCTTACCAAATAATCTATCTTGCGGAGTTAAACTTTTGATTTTGTGATTTATTTGGATTTTATTTGGATTTTCAGAGAAATTCCGATGGCTCCACAAGTAAAAAGAGGGAAGCCAATAAAAGAATTTGACTCGAGGAAACTTGTCTGTTTTAATACTTAAATGGAAACAATAAAATTGATCCAGGAACGGGCATTTGCAAACCCGTGTGCAAGATCGAGAGGTTGATCGTCGCCAGAAATTAGGGAAGTTTTTGCTACTTCACTGCAGTAGCAATTTAACCTATGATTTGGGAGTTTTATGCCAACTTATGGTTCACTACTGAGGATCACATCCTTGTGAGAGCTTCACTCCGTATGCTCAGATCGTGATGATGATGAAGAAGAAGATGATGATAATGATGGCGAAGGCGATGAAGGTTGATATCTTAGGAGTTATTTTATTTAATGTTGTTTTTATTTTGATTGTGTTGTTATGTATTTTCTTTAAAACTATTGTAGCAAGAACTTTTTTTTTAATGCTGCACTTTGAAATGTAATAGAAACTGTATATTTTTACTTTTTCTGCATTCTTAGTATTTTTCAGTTTTTGTTTTAGTTTTTAATTCTCAACAATTTTTTTAAAATTTATTATGTTTCATTTAATTCTTTAAAGCTTGTATGCATTTTTAAAGTTAGCCTTGCAGTATAGCAGAGCCCAATTTCATTCTAAAAAATCCTCTACAGGTTAGTTTTTATTTTTATACATTTAATGTTCTCTTTCACCGACTAAATTTTGTACTAACACATTTTTAAATTACTTAAAAATTTAAGTATGGGGGAAATAAAAATTTCTTTTAAAAAGAAAGTAAACTAAATTTTATTTGTCCTCAATTAACTATATTTTTAAAATTAATTTAACATGACATGGGATATTAAGATTTAACTTTAAATGACTATACTTATGTTTATGAATATTATGGTAAATTTAGGTAAAGTTTTTTAATAATTAAGGTCAATTTTTAAGTTAAATATGTTTGGTATGATAAGATAAGACTATGTATTTCTATTTTAGGTAAAGAAAATTGTATTTTTGAAATATTAAGAATTTTAAAGTTTTATGTCAGAAGAAAAGAATGAAACTTTATGAAAAATCATAAACTAATATGATTTTATAAAGTGAAGAAAGGTAAAAAGTTTTGATTTTAAAAAGAGGATAGTGAAGTTCAAACTTATTAAAGGCTATCCAAATATAGTAAACCTCACTTGAAAAAAAAGAAAAGAAATGATTGAAAAGATCTTAAATAAAAAAAGGAAAAGAAGAAAAGAAGAAAAAAAAAAGAGTGAGTAGAAGCTTGATGAGATGCCTAATCAAAAAATGGCTTCACTTAATTCAACTTAAGGAAAAGGCTTTATTACATTTTCTAAAGTTTTATTGGAGTATTAGTAGCATTACTAGTAAAGTTTTCATAAATTTCTTTTTCATATGAATGTTCTAAGTATTCTTGATAGGACAAAATACAACTCTTCTTGAAAAAAATAGAGATTCAAAAATCTTAAAATTGATTACTAAGTTATTAAAGATTTTTCTTAAATTTTACTATTTTATTTATTAAACTAAATTATAAAAGTTATAAGTTAATCTCTATCCTAAGTCATATGCTTTTATGTAGTAAAAGGGTCACATGAGGACAAGTAACATTTATGTTTGGGGGATTTTGATACACCAAAATAGTATATTATTTTAAGAATACATTTTATGCATATTTTTAGTGAAATTACACTTTAAAGAAGGGTATTTGCATGCTTTTTTGTAGGCATATCAATTTTAGACATTTAGACAAAAAGTAGCAAAAAAGATAAAATTTGAAGACAAAATAATAAATTTTGGGATTCTGGCGCCTGAAGCGCAAGAACATACACCTGAAGCACTAGAATTGGTGCCTGAAGTGCCATTTGATAGAGAGCTAGCATCTGAAGCACTAGAATTGGTGCCTGAAGCGCAACTTGACAGAGAGCTGGCGCCTGAAGAGCCAGAACTAGTTCTTGAAGCGCCATTTGACAGAGAGCTGGCTCTAGAAGCACTAGATTTTGGCTCTTGAAGTGTCAAAATCTAGAACAATGCGATCTTAAAGAAGTTGGCGCCAGAAGCGCCAGAACCAGCGTCTGAAGCGCCATAGACAATTTTTTTACAGAATAAGTTGGTTCAAGATGAATTTTGCATGAATTTCGAAAGGGACACTTGTTCTAAACACCCCATGGAGTGATTCAATGCATCTAGATACTTTGAATTATTTTTTAAGGGAGGCGGCCTTTAATAAAAGAGAGGAAAGTCTAGGCTTGAAGAGAGTTGAAGGGAGCAACAATAAGAGTTTGAAGAGAGAGAGAGAGTGGCGTGAGATAGAGAGAGAGAAAACTTCAAGGGCTTCGAGATTTTCTTCAAGGATTGTAAGAGAAGAGGGAAGGTGAGGGATTTTTCTTCTTCATTGCACTTCTAAGAGAGAATTAAGAATGCTTTAAAGAGGGAAAGTGCTTGAAGAGAACTTCTGGGGATTTTCTTGTGAAGGATTGTGAGATAAGTTCTGTTCTTTTCTTTCTTTGTTTTGTAAACTTATTTTTATATATGAAATCTGTGTTTTGTCGTATCTTTCTCATGAATTCTAAGTAGTTTTCTTTATCCTTCTCCCTTCTTTGAGATATGATTTTGTGAAGAATTGATTTTATTTTATACGCTTTTAAATGTCAAAAATTTATGAAGATTTGAACTCTGATCTTCATTTACTTTTCAATCTGGGTAATTAAAATATTGAGAAACATTTGTTCCAAAAGGGCTATGATTTTCATAACATGGGGAGAATCACATTTAATTCCATGGGAGAGGATGTCATCCATGGGATTGAATGCAAATAAAGAGGAATAATACTTTGTTGGATGCAAAATTAGAGATTTTAAGATGACAAACAAAAATCCCTAATTTGCTCTAGTTAATTAGAAACTGATGCGAGATTGTTAACCCTTAGGTGAGGGAGTAGTAGGAGCTTTGGAGTGACAGTTGGTATCCTCTTAGCCTAACCGACGAATTAGAGACCAAACTCTGAATTAGTGAATGTTCTTTATGTACTCGGAAGAGGGCAAAGAATAAGATTGCTCTTATTTGGCACAAAACAATTTTATATATTTTCAAATAATTTTATGTTCTTCACAATCCATACACTCATTATAAAGGGGAATGATGTTTTCTTAAATATGAACTCCTCACCACAAAAACTTCATTTTGTTTTCATAAATTTTACTTTTGAAAGTTTAACAATTAGTTTAGTTAACTTAGTCCATTAACCGCATAGGCAAGATACCTTTCTACGGTGTTTGCCCCACTTTAGGGCTATGTTTAGGCTTAGCCTTAGAGGCCAACGCCTCATGGTTAACACTTCTTGCCTAGTTAACCTTTCTACGGTGTCTCGATGGACTGAGGTGAAAATTGATTGATACCTTTGATTCAGAAAAGCCATCCACTTTCCTTGCCAAAAATTTTTGTTACCTACTACATATAAGGTTTGAATTGAGCCGTCCCAACCATCATGGATAAAGGTGACAAATATGGTCATCCCACTAACTCGAGAAGAGTGTGCTGTATTTTTCTTTTTAGAGATCGTTCCTGTATTGACTTGAGAGCTAAATACCCTTGGGTTGGTGCACTATGTTTCGACCAACCATTCTTTGATATTTCAAAATCTCTTTACTGGAAGTCATCCTACCAAATCTCTAGTAGCCATATCAAATATAAGGTTAATATGCTCTAGACATCCAAACTCTTTGATGCTCTTGATTCGATCAATTTCTATTGTCTTATCAAAGTTACAGGCCATATTGATTTTCAACTTCATCAATTCTCTATTTGATCCTTATTCTTAGTTAGAGCCACTTTTGATGTCTGATGAGTGCCCCAGTGTTCTCCTCGATGAGAATCACCTCAGCCAATTCTTCTAGGAGATATTCATTGAGCCATTCTCAAGTGATAGGTACTTTGCTAGTTCTAAGAACATTTTAAAGATAGTTACTTCACTAGTGCTTGCTCGGAGCACCCTACGGTCGGACTTATGATTCCATTAGATATTATGATATCTTATTCAATCAATTTGTTTGATTCTATCCATCTGGACAAGTTACATGTTGTGTCAGTTGGCTAACTGACACATATCTGCATCAAGACATCATATGCCTTGCCTGTAAGAGCTACCTTGCTAAATAGTGGGAGAATCCTTGAAAAGAGTCATCCTGTTAGTTCTTGTGAAAGCACTTTTTGTGGTTAGACTGTCCTGGTTATCTTATCCCATTGATAATTTTGAATAGCTTGGTTTGTTTTGTCCGCCCCTTCAAATGAATTATTTTGTCAGTCTGATAACTGACCAATGTCTGCATCAAAATATTCGATTCCTCCCCAGTGAGAGCTTCCCTACTAAGTAGCAAGAGAATCCTTAGTGAGAATTACCTTGTTAATGTGCATGATGCACCTTGGTTGTTCACCATCTTAGTCATATAACTCTATTGATTCTTGATCAATTTTGTTGGTTCTATCTACCATGTCAAGCAACAAGCTACATCGATTTTCAAACGATCCATGTTTCGTTTGAGTACTTGGATTTCGACTGTGGGTTACCTCAATTAGCTGAGATTGATACCCTTTGAGAGAAGTATCTCTCCTTATCTCATCGCTTTGTGCTTTTAGCGTATATTTTTAGCATAACACTTTAAGTTATTTCACCATATAGATGCTTAATTGATGCATGATCAGGATACATACCACCTGTATCATTTGATATGTAGGGTCAAAATACATACCTCCTGTACCTTTGATGCATAGGCAAGATACCTTCCTCTCATACTATTTTATATTTAATCACTTTGGTTTGTTATGTTAGCCATATCAAGTAACATGTTGTGTTTGCTTTACCACTGATCCATGTTTTTTTGAAATGCTTTGATGTCTTGCTATTCTTCGAGTATGACACCTTAGGCTATTTAGCCATGCATTTTCTCATCTGATGCATAGGTAAGATACATACCTCTTGTCCTATTTGATGCATGGTTAAGATACATACCTGCTGTACCGTTTGATATGCATATTTGGGATACATATCTGTCATCTTGTGTTATGCATAAGCAGGATACCTACCTCCTATCCTATTTGATTCTTGATCACTTTGGTTAGTTTTGTCAGCCATGTTCAGTAACATGTTGCATCAGGTTTACCACCAATCCATATTTTTTTAGCATATCATCTCAGACTATTGCATCATACTATTGCTAATTTGATATACATCTAGGAGACCTACCTCTTATGTCATTTGATATACGTAACTAGGATACATATCTCCTACTTTGTTTGCTTTATAGTCGGGATACATATCTCCTAGACTATCTATTTGAGATACATACCTCCCTGATTATTCAATGTTCCAATTAACAGAGCTATCATTCTCACTCGGCCGACCCTTAATGATAAGAGCTCATTCCAAGGCATGTCAGGTTCTATAGCTATTTGACCTTGAAGCCTCTCAAACCATATGACTTTTTAGTTGGTTCTTCTATGAGAGCATCTTTGGGTTTTAGCCACATAATTTTATGTTTCTCAAGCCATATGACCTCTTAATCGGCTCTTTTATGTGAACATCTCATCTTCAAATGTCTTCATTCTTATGGCCATATGTTTTGGCATTTCTTGAGCCACATGAGACTTTACAATCAACTCTATTTTGAGAACATCTCGTCTTTTGATGCTTTTAGCTTCATAGCCGCTTGTTATGGCATTTCCTGAGCTATATGACATTCTAATCCACTTCTATATGAGAATATATTTTCATACTTAACTTTTTAGTCATTTGATATCGCCCAGACCATATGCCATTTTAGGCGGGTTCTTTGGCGAGTGTATCTTGTCTTCAGACATTTCTGGCAACCTAGCCAATCGAGTTAAGTACTTCTAGAACAATATAACTTTGTCATTTTTTTGGTAACGAGAACATCTCAAGTGGCTAGTTAGATGCCACTATTGACCTCATTTTTTGTCGAGGTCTAGTTTTTCTTCTTTAGTAGCCTAGGTTCTAGCTATAGGACTTTTTTGTTGACCATTCCTAGAGGACTGGAAAAGGAACCCTCACCATTAGAAATTCCAAACTCTTCTCTACTCAACTTGAAATTCCACATGTTAGTCCTAACCTCTAGCACTTAGTAGGTGGGGTCAATATGGAGTAGCTTAAGGGGAGTCCCCCATAGGATGGTCAGACCTTAGGACTAACCCTGGGTGATCTAGTTTTGGTGCGGCTAACTTGCACACACTACACTTTTTCACTTACCCCAGGCCCTATGACCCCTTAAGTTGGTCTTATGACTCCTTTTGGAGAGCTCAAATGAATAAACCTACACCCCTAGCCTTTGGCTATGAGGGTTAAAATCAGCATAATGAGCATCCAAAATGAGTCCTCACATGGCTTCTATTGGTTTGGCATAGCTTCATGGCTTACTTGCCCATTCGAGCCCAAAATCACCGAATTACCAAAATACCCCTACAATCTTAATATTTGCCAAAAATCTCAAAATTACCCCAAATACCAAAATTTGCCCAAAAGTCATCTCAAACCACTCACCACTACCTAAATTGACCAAATTTTACCAAAATCACCAAATTCTCAAAATACCCTCAAAATTGCCCAAAACTACCGAAATGCCCCTCATGACCCAAAAATTTCAAAAATTTCCAAAATTATCCCAAATATTCCCAAATTAATTTTTTGATCATAAATTTGACCCAATTTGACCAAAAGCCCGAATTTGTCTTTAAAGGCCCAAATGCCCGAATTTGTCTTTAATTTTGGCCCAATTGGTCCCAATCTTACTCAATTTCAATTCCAAATCAAAATTCAGTGTCCCCAATCCTAATCTAAAAAAATTCAAGCCTAGTTTGATCCGATTGCAAGCTCAATTTTACCCAGATCAAAATACCCCAATTTTGACCATCTACCTAAATCTACTAAATTAGTCACCCAATTCAATTCAAAATCACTTGAAATTCTTCCAAAGCCTTCATTACATTTTTCTACATCAAAATCAAAATTCAATTAGCCCAAATTTTAGCTCAAAATTTAGCCTCAATTTCAAAATGCCAAGCCCACTACATCTAATTTCAAAAGCCCAAATCTAAAGCCTACATGACAATTCTTTCTCTTCATCATCCATTTGATTAAAATCATTCCTAAAGTCCTAAATTCAAAATCAAATCATTCTAAATCAAGCATCATGCCAAACTCCACCAAAATATCTTATAAATTCAAAATTTCCTTCTCATGAAAATTAGCCAAGCCACATGTAAGCCATGAAGCCACTCCCAAGCCATAGAAAAGCTATGAGAGCCTTGCCACATCATCAAGCTAGTAATGGCAAGAGGCCAAGCCACTTTTAATCTTCTTTAAAAAGGTTATTAACCCTTTTAATGAATCACTTAAAACCATGCTTAGCCAAAATCACTTTCATGGAGACCTCTCCGCACCACTTCAGCTGAGTCATCTGACTCTCCTTAGCACCCAAACTTTCCTTGAGGGGTGAACCCAACCCCAAATCATGATTTGACCCAAAATTGATCAAAAAATAGACCTTTCCCCATACTATTTCAATTCAATTCCTTTACACATGGTCAACACCAATTGAATTCACCAAACACAAGCTCTGACCTCCCTGACTAAGATGGTGACCTTAGTCTGACCAGCCGGCCACCTAGGCTGTCGGAAAAGCCACCCCCAAGTGCTCCCCCATGGCTAAAACTCAAAATTAAACCCATCCAAGTTGTCTCATCCCAATTGGATTTTTTCACCTTGTTGGCATCCACATAAGCAACCTAAGACACCCACTATTTTCCCTTGGTGGCCTCCCCTTCCCCCTTTATTTAAACCCAGCCTCCATGGCCAAACCAAGAGAGCTTGAAATTCTTTGGGGAGACTCTGAAAAATTGCTTTCAGAGCTTCTTCGAGACCTCCTAAGTGCAATGCAACCATTCTTTAGCCCTCTCCTCCACTGAACAATGTCAATTTTCCAAGCCTAATTTGAGGCCGAAACAAGAAATCTCCAAAACCTTCACCAAATTCAAATTGATTGCACCCACACCATCCCCATATTGAGAGAAGAAGATCCCCCACAAAAGCCCCATCACCAGAGCACCCAAAGGTGGACTTTGACCAACACCTAAAATTGGCCTTGGTCAAACTTTGGTCTTGGAAATTCACCTTCCTCAAGCTCTTTGGACCTCCACGAAGCTTCTCCAAGCATCCAATCAAGGATTCCCCTCTTGGACCAAGGCATAATATTTTTACCACATCCCGAGCATATTTTAATTCTCCATGAGCCTATAATTGATTTCAAGGTAGGTTAGCCGTATGGATAGATTCGTCTCACTTAGACGAGTCCATAGGATCAAACCCAAAGTGATTTGGTCAAGTGTAGCTCGAGATATTAGGGTTTTAAGGTGGACAGCTCGTGAGTTCAATCCATTTGGGATGATGACGGAGCATCGTGGGATTGAATGTGTATCAGACGGACGACTGTGATGGAGTTGGACGAGCCGACGGAGCGAAAAGGCTGGGTGACGTGCTAGTCGCGTGGACGACGACGTCAAATGGGAGCGCACGACGTGGAGCTTCGGAGCCATCATAGCATTGTGTGGGGCCACATGGATAAGTAGAAAAATAAGGCATTTTATTTATTTATTTAAACCCTAAAACTTCAAAAATCTACAACTTTGTGTAGAAAAATCACAAAAATAAAATAAAAATATCCTCTTGCTCAGTAAATAAAGGAAAATAATGTGAAAGTATTTTAATGTCCATTTGGTGCATATATAATTTTTAATTAACTAAATAGTGTTTTCTTATTTTGATTCTCCATTTTCATAGACATTTTACCATTGCATGGGACCATGAGGCTTTTGATGTCTCTATTGTTAGGCATCTCCCCTGATTTTATCAAGGTTACGGGGCATCTTTTACTAGAGATATCTAATTTTCAAGTTAACTGTCCCTATTTTGGTATAAAAGTCATAATAATTAAAATACTCATAAAAAAATACAAAACTTATTTTGGTAGGTTAACTGTGGTTAGAGGACCCTAGAAAAAATATAAACTTTATTTAACTCATTAAAAATAACCTTAATTGTCACTGACCCTAAAAATGAAAAGAAAATTAATTTTGAGGATTATAAATGTAAATGACATAAAATCTATTCCAAATTGTAATTTAATTTTAAATAAGCTCCCCATAAAAAAATTAAGTCAATTGGAGTTAATTTGGTCACTCAAATGAATTAATTAAGTGAAATCACATTTTTGGGCATTAAGATAGTTATAATAATTAAGATACAACCCAAAAAATTACCAAATTTATTTTGGGAGCTCCTTATGACCAGAGGAACCTATGAGAAATAAAATTGGAATTAAAATAGATACTTCATTTTGAGCTATTTTTTAGTCTTTAAATAATTAAAAATTAATAAAAAATCATTAAAAAATTAAAATTGTAAAAACACACTAAAATACCACATTTGGCTTTTTGATCACTTGGGACCAATTAAAATAATTTTTCTAATTTTCTAAGTGAAGATATTAATTTTAAAGCTTAAAAATGAATTTTCTCTAATTTTTCACTAAAATAATTATAATAACTAAAATATAAGTAAAAAAATATGAATTTTCTTTTTTTGGGTTCCCTACATTTAGAGAGATTTAATACAAATAAAATTTTCAATTTTCACCTAAATGTTATTTTATATTTAATTAATACTCAAAACAAACAAATAATTCTAATAATTTAATTAAATACCTAAAAATGATGAAATTTGGTCCAAGTGCTCCTCTAACCTAGGTGAACCCCCAATAATTTTCTTAAGGATAGAAGTTTTATTTTGATTGAGTTATTAAATTTTCATTGAAAATCCCTATTTTTGCATTAAAAATAATTATAAAAATTTAATAAATTCAGAAAAAATTACATTTTCTCCTCTAATATTTTAATTAACTCATTAGTGAGGTAAAATAGAATTATTAAGTCATTTGAGTCTAATTTAATGAATTATGGGTATTAAAGTCTAAGGGACAAATTTTTTTTGAATTTAAGGCTTAATTAATATTTAAGCTTAACCTAAAGGCTAAATGGGAAACAAATAATCTTAATTGGTATATTTTGATGACTAAAATATGGAAGAGATAAATGGTAGTAACCAATCCTACTTTGATCTTCTAAAGGACAAATTTGTAATCTTTTCAAAATTAATGAAATTTAGAAGAATGTTTAAATAAAAAGCCACTAAGGTAAGCGGTCTGATTTTGGAAGATCATAACTTACTGATTTTATGCCCCAACTAATGGTTTTGAGATTATTTATAATTCATGATAGTGATTAAGAATATAGATATAAACATTGAAAAAAAAAAATTTTCTTGAAATTGTAAATCTACCAATTAAATCTCATGGGCTTAGTAGTGAACTAGGCTTAATCAAAATGTTGTCTAATGAGGTTCAGAAAAATAATCTATAAATAATTTAAAACATTTCAAAAGTTTACAAGCCCCATTATTTAAAATCAAATTAATTAAATTCCTTAAGTCAAGTTGCCCCCAAGGGTCTCTACCTATATAATTCAAAAGTGAGATATCAAGTGATGTTTACCCCACTTAAGAGATAATCAAAACATTATAATTAACTTAGCATGAGGGTTTGAACTGGATGAACTATATAGCAAACATAATAAGATCAAAACAAACTCAAGATAGTTCCTGGGACTATGAAATGTGTAAGGTAATAACCGAGACTTCTTCATGATCCTTTAGAAATCTTGAAGGACATCTGGACTTAATATGATTTGCTTAACGGAATCAATATCAAAATTTGGACCCATTAAGATATGACATAGGATCTAGTAGGCACACCTCAAACTTGTATTTTCTCCTTTATTTTATAAGCATGTTTTAATTCCTGCAAAATTATATATATATACATACACATGCTTTGCAAGTGCTAAACTTTCAGGTGGAGGAACGAGAAGACTCCACAAGTACACCTTTACAGTTTGCAGTACTTTCCCTTCGTATATTTTTATTTACTACACTTTTTACTTATAAACTTGCATGCTAAATAATGATGTCACCCTGCATGTCAAAACTATAACCTTTATGTTAGCCATAAAATTGAAATTAAAACCAAAACTAAAATTAATCAAGATAAAATTCACCCCCACAATATTCAAAATATAAGACAACTCAAAATTTAATCACAAACATCACAATAGAACAATTGCAACTAAATTAAGACGTCTTTATCAGATGATCGGGAATCCCTCGGAGGAGTTAACCTATGGTTGCTAACGAGATTTCCCACGATCTAAATGAAAGGATAGAACTCATTGAGTTGAGTTTAGTAAATTCATTTGGACTAAGTGAATCCGAAAGAAAATAGTGGTGCCAGAACGAGGGAACCATGAGATCTAAACCGATGTCACTCTAATAAACTTTAACATGCCCCATAATATTTAACGAACCATAACCTTAGGGACATATGATTTGACATCTTAACTTGACATAGAAAACCTAAGCTTGCTACGACGGGGAGCTTGGAGTTAGCATCATGGGCAGCACGACCATCTTCAACAACAAAACATGTCTTCACCAACTAAAGTATTCTTTAAAATTAATCAACAAATCTATAAGAATTCGAGGTTGTTTGCTTATGCAAACATAAATCTATCGGTGTTATTTCGGGGTTGGAGGGGAGTTGCCCGTAAGAAGCTGTCGGTCACCGGAATCGAAATCCCGCCGCCCGCTTCGGAAGGACGTTGAAGTATGAAATCAAACTGACAACATATTTTCCATAGTTTAAAATGGAAGAGCACTGTACCTCAAATCTTGTATCTATCCCAAAGGATAAACACAAGACTTGAGAGGCTCGATCAAATAAACTAAGAAAAGTATAATGTCCATTTGGTCTGCGAAACCTTTGTATTTGCCGAAAAGTTCTCCTATTTAATATAAAGGATTAAATAGGGTTTATTTTAAGCTAGGTTCGGACATGCTTCCTATAAGGGCAAGCCCCTATAGTTAATTACATCTTAAATGACCAAAGCCACCTAAGAAGACTCTCGATAAAAATCAAGAAATATTATCTTCAAGGAATTTCAAAGGGTGGGACTCTTCAATGAAATCAGACGTAGAGGTGTGAAAATGGATTGGTTCAAATTTGGAACATTTTATTGTAGAATCTAAAGGAAGAAGAACTAGGGGATGTCATGGATCCAGAGGAGAGCCCCAGTGACTTCCCAAGCTATCCTAATGTTTGGCTTCAATTTTGAGGAGAAATATTTAGGTGTTTCATCCTACCAATTTTATTAGTTATGGCTTACATTCATGTGAAACGATCACGCAAATAGCCTGGAAGATATGAGGATTTAGGTCGTGACAAACGACAACCTTGAAATCCTAAGACAAGTTAGGGCTTATATTATATAGTATGGCTATACAAAGGCCTAAAGATAAGGTGAGGATTTATGTTGCATAAGCAAGAAACCTCAAAGTTTTATGGCTTTCTTGGTTAAGTCTAAGGAAGGAAGATTGGTTTAGTTGGGGAAGACAGGTTTTGCTGTTGAAGATGGTTGTACTGCCCACCATGCTAGCTCCTTACTATGACGAGTTTGAGTTTTCTAATGTGTCAAGTTACAATGTCAAATCAAGTGGCATTATGGTTGAATTTCTTTAAATTTTATGAGGGCATAATAAAGTTGATTAGTGCGATACCAGTTAGGATCCTATGGTTCCCTCGTTTCGACACCACTATTTTCTATTGGATTCACTTAGTCCAAATGAACTTACTAAACTCAACTTAATGTGTTCCATAATTTCATTTAAACCGTGGCAAGCCTGGTTAGCAATCGTAGGTTACCTCATCCGAGAGATTCCTAATCATCCGTTAGAGACATCTTAATTTAGTTGAAGTTGTGGTTTTGTGTGATGTTTGTGATTAAAGTTTGAGTTGTTTTATATTTTTAAAGTTATGGCGGTGAGTTTTATCTTGGTTGATTTTAATTTTGGTTTCGGTTTATGGTTATGGTTAATATGCAAGTTTGTATAGGTAAATGCAAGCATGAAACATGTAAGGAAAAGGCAGAAGAAAGATGAAACTATAAATTGTAAAAGCGTACCTGGCAAGTCTTCTCATTCCACCACCTGAAACTTAAAAATGCCTGTAAGGGCATTTATGAAGAGCAGGAAAAGTAGAGTCCAGGGGGTTTTCCCAACTCTATGTCATATTTTGGTGAGTCCTTAAAAGTTTATTTAAGGATGATTTCATTGAGCAAATTATATTAAGTTTAGCAGATCTTCAAGACATCCAACTGATCTAGAGAAAGAAACCGGTCGGTGCTACTCTCTCGCTGTCTGGTGGAAAATCTCGAGTTCTTTTTAAACTTGTTATATTACTTAATAATTTGTTCTATAAGTACCCTTAATACTCAGTGAACATTGAAGTCTCAATTATCCCTAAGAAAGGGGTAATTATCACTTATCATTTAATTTGAAAATTATGTGAGTGAATTCCCTCGAAGAGGAAGTTAGTGTAATTTGAACACTTAGCCAAATTTTTAATCCTAATTGGGCTTAGTGGTGTTTCAAGGATGTTTGATTTAATTATGTTTATTTCTCTAATCCTCATTTAGTTAATTTTGATTTAGCTTAAGTCACCACTAAGCCCTTAAGACTTAGGTGAGTGTCTTAATTAGTTTTGAAAAGGGTTAAACTTTAAGTGACCATGATTCATGATTTGGGTTTTATTTGAAAATCAACATAGGTGTATTAAATTGATTAATTGTTGACTTCAAAATTCATACCCCTAAGTCCGGGATCATTTGATTTTAATAAACTTCCAATTTTTTGATGATTTAAAAAAAATTATTAACATAATTAAGAAAGTGGGGTTGGTTTCTACCAATTGACCGCTTGTGTTTCAAGAATCAAATTAATTGATTAAGATCAGAGGTTACCCATTACCCTCCTTGACTTAAGCCTAAATGTTAATTAAGGCTAAATTTCCAAAATTACACATTTGCCCCTAAGGCTCTAACACCTCATAATTTATCAAATTCGATTCAAATGACTTTGAAGTTTTTATCCTACCTCATTCATGGGTAAATTAAGACATCAAATGAGAAAATATGATTTTTCAAAATTTAATTTAATTAATTTAATTATTTTTATGCAAAAATAGGATTTTTCAAAGAAAATTCCTAACATGACCAAGGTAAACTCTAATCCCTTGAATTTTTTACTGGAGGTAGAACTACACTATAAAAGCCTTTAGACAAAATTTAATGATTTTTTTAAATCTCTGTGATTTATTCGAATTATTTCAAATTCTGAGTTATTTAATAAAAATAAAATATTTTAGGTAATGAAAATTAATTTTTATATTTTTGAAAAATCTCCTTAAAGTCAGAGGACTCAAAGGAGTAAATTTTATAATTTTTTGGATTTTCTTTGGTTTATTGGAATTATTTTAGTGAAAACTCATTTTTAGCCTTTGAAAAAAATTATTTTTAAGCTTTGAAAATCAATATCTTTATTTAGAAAATCAAGAAAAATATTCTAATTGTTCCTAAGTGATTAGGGATCAATTTAGAACATTTCCATGAGTTTTATTATTTTAGAGGTTTTTATGAATTTTTAATTATTTAAATATTTAAAATAGGCTAAAAATCATGTTTTTTATTTTAAATATAATTTTATTTTTATAAAATATCCTTGATCACAAAAAAACTCAAAAAACTAAATTTCATAATTTCTTGAGTTATATTTTGATTTTTAAAAAATCATTTAAATGCCAAAAGTAGTATTTATCTTTAAAAATCAACGCAAGTTGTTAAATGAACTCAAAATATTTGGAAAATTTTATGATGAGTTCTCTAGATCATAAACCACAATGGAGATTAAAAAGCAAGGCATTTAAATGTTTATATTTTCAAAATTAATTATTTTATCAATTTGGTGTTTGTAAAATTTAACAATATTTTAAATGACTTGACCCATGAAATTATTTCCAAAAGCTTTACTGAACAATTCCATGAAATGTATTGGAATAACTTGAAAAATATGGATTTCTGTATAGGAACCTCTTCTGACTTTTGAAAAATAAGAGGATACTTCCCTTGACAGATGCTACAACATGCCAAAATTTCAAGCCAAGATGATATGCTAATATGCATGGAGAATAAAATGATTCAAAATAGAGTTTGACTAATTAAAAATAAAATATGCATAAAATGGTTTGAAATTTATTCCGCATTGTTCTCCTCTGTTCACTGAGTAAGAAGGTATTTTTATTTTATTTTTGTGATTTTTCTACACAAAGTTATGAATTTTCTAAGTTAAGGGTATTTAAATAAATAAGAAAAGCCCTATTTATTTATTTAAACCGCGCGTGCCGCCTCATCCTACGACGGCTCCGAAGGCATGCGTGGCGCGCTCTGGTTGGACATCACCGTCCATTTAGCTTGCTGACTCGACCCGCTGTTTATGTCCCGAGGCATCGCCCTGCTCGATCTCCTCCATCTGTTTGATACACGCTCGATCG
>NEWO01000476.1:302818-313069 GCA_003013225.1 Phalaenopsis aphrodite
GTTTGGGTGCATTGTGGTGCTTAGGTGGGGGGCAGAGGAGCTCTTTAATTTGATTTGGATGTGTTAGCCTCTAGGTTTAATTTGGGTGAGGTGACATGGGGGTGGCTCTCAGTATTGAGCTTTTCCGGCCACTAGGCTGACCGGCTGGCCAGAGGGAGGCGGCTAGGAGCTCAGGGAACCCAGAGGAATCCATCACAACAATTTAATGCAAATGTGCTTTGATTTGGCAAAGATATCTTAAGCATATGCATTTTTTGAAATAATATCCCTTAATTTGGGGGACCTTTGGTCCATGGCTTGATTTAGGTGGCCTCATGGTGTTTGGATTGGTCACTAAGTCCAACTAATGGCCGTGACAGAGTTAATTTGGTGACTTTAGGGTGGTTAGGTCACATTTAGTGCATGGGTCCAACTGGGTGCAAATGACCAAAACTTGAGTTTGGGCTAGGTTAGCCATGTCAATTGACCCAAATAAATGTTGCATTTGGTGTAGATGATCATAAGGAAAAACTTTGATGAAGAATGGAAATGGTTTTGAGTTCATATGAAGGGTCAATTTGAGAAAATTTTGAACCTTAATCATTTTGGTTTTGTTGGCCTAGGTTATGGTCTAGCTTGGGTTATCCTTGGGCTAAGTCCAAATTGATTGTTGTAAATGGTCAATAGGGACCTCATGAAAAGTTTTCAACATGAATTGAATGCCAATTTGGAGGTTAAGGCAATCAATTGGGTGAAATTTGGGGACTTAGCCAATTTGGGGCTAAATTTGGGAATTTTGGATTTAGGCCAAAATCAAATGGATATGAGGCTTCACAAAGGTCAATTGATTGTTGATTTTGATGTATAGGAATGTTATCAAGATTTTGTAACATTAATTGGGGCCAATTGACTAGGCTATAGGTTTAATTTGGCAAGATTAGGTCGTGTGGTCAAAATTGGGGTTTTTACCCAAATCAAAATTGGGCTCAAATCATGTGCTATTTAAGATTGGATTTAGTTTAATTTGGTCATATGAAAAGTGAATTTGAGTTTAGGATTGAAATTGAGGTCAAATTGATGAACTTTTGAATTGAATTTGGGGAAATTTGGGTGTCTTTAAAGGCAAATTTGTGGGTTTTGGTTAAAGATGGTCTTCCCCAAATTGGGTCATGTGGTAGTTGAGAGAAATGAAATTGGAAATATTTGGGATTTTTTGGGATTTTTTGGGAATTTTTGGAATTTTTGGAATTTAGGGTCCAAGAGGGGTATTTTGGTAATTTGGGGGTGTTTTAGGGTAAAAGGCCAAGATGGGTATTTTGGTAGAGTTGAGGTACCAATCATCACCAACAAGTTATGGACCAATGGAAACCCCATTTTGGGTCCTCAACAGAGTGGTATTAGCAAAACCATAGCCCTAGGGCTAGTAGGTTAAGGGGACCATCTACATGAGTATCTCAAATGATCAAGGGATCTAGGTTAGAAATTTGAGTTTAGGGTTGTGAGTGAATGTGGGTGTATATAAGTGTAGTGAGTGTAATGATTGCCTTAGCTTCAGACCAACACCCAGGGTTAACCTTAAGGTCCAAGTGATCCCACCTAATAAATGCTAGAGGTTAGGACCAATATGTGGAACTTCAAGTTGAGTAAAGAAGAGGGTAGAATTTCTAATGGTGAGGGCTCCATGTCTAGTTTTCTAAGAATAGTCAATAGGAAAATCTTATGTCTAGACCTTAGGCTACTAAAAGGGAAAAAATAAACCTCAACCAAAAGTGAGGTCAACAAAATCCTCAATTTATGTTTAGTCCTTTGTATAGCTCTGAAATATAATTTAAGCTCTAACCTGCTTTAGGATTCCGTGGTTGTCTTCTGTCATGAGCTAAATCCTCACATCTTCCAGGCTATTTTTGTGATCGTTTGACACAAATAAGCCCTAATTAAAAAAATTGGAAGGATGAAACATTTAAATATTTCTACTCTAAATTGAAGCCAAACCATAGGATAGCCTGGGAAGGCACCGAGGTTCTCCTCCGTTTCTATGACATCTCCTAGTACGTCCTCCTTTGGATTCCAAAATAAAATATTTCAAACTTGAGTCATTCCCCTTTCACACGCATTTGTCTGATCTCGCTGAAAGTCCTAATCCTTTGACCTCTTGGAAGATAATATCTCCTGATTTTTATCGAGGGTTTTCTTAGGTGACTTTGGTTATCTAGAATGTAATTAACTATACGGGCTTGCCCTTATAGGAAGCTTTTCCAAACCCAACTTAATATAAACCCTATTTAATTCTTTGTATTAAATAGAAGAAATTTTCGGTCAACATAAATATGTTTTCAGAGAATTAAACGGATGTCATACAATCTTTAATTTTTTTAATCGAGCCTTCATGAGTAAGTAATGTCTCTATCCCTTAGGATAGGGGAACTACTTGCGGTATTAGGCTTGTTTATTTAAACTACTGGAGATATGAGATCAGTCCGGTCTTGTATTTTCAAAAATTTAAAATACTAATTTTTTTCAAATTATATATATTAAATTAAATTAAAACGAGTGTTAGGATATCAATCTTAGCAGCCGACCACTTCACAACTCCTTAACTAAAATTATGCCGACAGCCACCATGTTCTAGATGTTTCATGCTTTATAGCCACTTGACTATGATGATGAGTGTTTTTTCTCCTTGGGAGCCGATCTAATTCATAATCGGGCATCTATTGAGAAAGCATAGTAGGAGACTTGAGGTCACATGAACAATCAAGCTTTCTCTCCCTTCTGCTGTTATGACTGAGGTTAGACTAATTTCAGGTTCCCACATCTGTATTTCAAACATGGTTAGATAGAGGGTAGTTATTTCATGCAATTAGAGGTGACTTTATGGTCAAGAGCCTAAATGCAAGAATTAGAGACCAAGGTCACATGAGTAGATCAAGCCCTTTCAATTGTCCATGCTATTGAGTCACTGAACATTTGCCACTTTAGTTAGGATGTCTTGGTCTTTATGAACACTGATCTAACTAAAAGTTACCTTTTTTATTGTACATTTCATGCTCATTTTATGCATATTTTTGATAATATTGCACATTAAAGGAAGGTATTTTGCATGTTTTTGGTTTCATGTCCATAAAATGGACATTTAGAAAAAATGAGGATAAAATTGAGCCAAAATGGAAGAATTTGTATGGTGCCATAGTGCCACTCTTGCGCCATAACAAAGTATTGAGCGGGTTGGGCGCTATAGTGCTAGTAACCAACTTTCTAGAATATCTATTGAATTTAGCCAAATTATGAAGTGGTGTTTGAAGTGACCCTTGGTGATTTTTAGTTATCTATTAATAGGGCCAATTTATGGTAGGAAATGGAGTTTTTTTATGGGTGTGTTGGAGAAGACCTCTTAAAGGTTTTAGTGTGTGTGTGTGAGTGAGTGAGAGACTTTGTTTTGTGTAAGGGTTTGGAGATTGCTTCAGGGAAGCTTTGAGGTTTTCTTAGGGAGAAGACATAAATACAAGTATCTAATATTTATGTTGAAGTTTTCGTTGTTAGACTTGACTTTCAACACAAATCATGTGTTTCTATTTTATCTTCATGAATTCATAATAGTTCCCTTTCTTTCTCCTTAAATTAGGGAATTAATCTTGTGAGATGAGAATTATTTAAATATATATATTTTTTTATTTTAAAACATTATGATGATATTTTCATCGATTCTTCATTAACTTTGCAAACTAGTCATTTGTATAATTAAAATCTGTTGAGAAACATAATGACCTGGGAGGGCTTACCACATTTCAACTTGGGCAGAGCCTTTGCGATCACCTGAAGGAGAGTGAAAGTAGATAGGGAGATAAATTTTAATGGGCATAGAATTGATGTTTCTAGCTTGACAGACTAGATACTTTTATCAATTCAATCTAGAGTTTAGATTGTAAGGGTCTTTAGTAGGTCCAATAGAGAGAGCATAGTGGGTAATCTAGAAGTGAGAGGCCAGAATCTACTCAACACTACTACACAAGATGGTGAAAACCTCTAGGTTAGCCAATGTTTTTTGCTTGCATTGAGAGGGGGTAAAGAATAGGAATGCTCCAATTTGGCACAATACATCATTTTATCTTTTTTAACATTCAAATCTTACACTGATTAACATTTCTTTGCAAGGGGAAGATCTTTTCATAACATTCAAAGTCATTTTTATACTTTATTAGTCTTTTGAACTTTATGAAACTTTTAAATTTAGTTTTTACCTCCTGCTTAAATTTAGTTTAACCATTGCAAACATATCGAAATTGTTCTCCAATCATAATTATCTGCAATTTTGATAAAAGTTTTGCAAGTCAATATTAATAATTTTTGCTTTCCTCGTGGGATCGATATTGAGGTTTTTAAGGAAAATCCTATATTACTTGAAATGATATGTATATTTGTGTATAACCCATAGTGTGAAGCCTTATTATCTATTTTCTAAATCATTTCATTCACACTAGCTGCTAAATATAATTTAGGCTAGGTTTTTAATAATTTTAAGAAAAATAAATATTAAAAAAATTGCGGATCATGTTAAACATCTAGATGTTTGTGATGAGTTTCACAGACTGTGGGAACTTTCTAGTCAGTTCTTCACATGAGAGCATAGCTCGAGACATAGGCTACACGAGATGATTGACACTTCTCAATTGGCCATACTATTGAGTCACTAGCCAGTTTCCACTTTCAAATCATGATATCTCTAGCTTTATAGCTAACTAATTAGAGTGATGGTGTTTTTTTTTCAAAGGGATTAGTTAAACCCAAAATTGGGGTTTTTGGGTCATACGAGATGATCAATCCTTCTCCTATGTCAGTAATACTGAGGTTAGGTAGAGGCTTTTTATCGATTATGTCTTTTCGAAAGATAGGATGTATAGTTCAATTTGACATTACAAATGAGGTTTGACAGGACTTTTCTTAGCCACACCCTATCCAATTTATCTGGCCTAGTTGAGCATCTTAGTGAAAAGTTAGCTTCAACTACAGATCATCACTCAACTACATCCAAGAAATATGGACTAGTGGGGTTTCTTTGTGGTTGGCTAATTTCAAAAGATTGGCCACACTCTCGACCATACCCTGTCCAATATATATGGCTTGTTCAAGTCTCTTAGCATATAATCAGCTTTGAATACTGGCCACTTCCCCGCAGTAATGTCCAGCAAATCTAGGCTAGTTGGGTTTCTTTGTGGTTAGCTAGTTTTGGCAGGCTATCCCCCCAATTGACCATACCCTGTCCATAATATCTTGCCTGGTAGAGTTTTTCGGCGGACAGTTGACTGCAGCTACTGACCAACTCTCTCAATTATTTCTAGTAAATCTAGACAAGCAAGGTTTCTTTGTGGTTAGCCGGTTTCTGTAGGATAGCAACCCCCTCAACCATACTGTGTCAAGTACATCTAGCCTGATCGAGTCTTTTTAGTATCTTCACAAAACTTCACCTCAACTACCAAGAAAAAATTTTATTTAGGATGCTACCAACATTTTCACTATGTATCAATGACTTATCACACTTGTTTGAGGTCCTTTGTTAGCATCAATTTTTTATTTCACAAGTGTGTGGTATCCACCTGAGTAACTCGAGATGGTCCATAGTTCAACCATAACATCTCGCACCATGGCTTAAGATGACCATTGACGGTGATTTTCCTAATGAAAACTTTGTTTCAGATTTATGGGACTATATTTTACTCATATAGAGTCTCTCATAGCCTACAAATAAAAAAAATCCTCTATCATGCGTTCGAAGTGAAAATCAGGGTTTCGGGTCAGATCGGTGTCCCGACGCCAAACTCGGGTGTCTAGACACCCAAAAATGCTTCCTAAACATCCAAACTGAGAGCTAAGAAGTCTAGCACAAGTCTCTGAGTGCTTAGGTGCCCAAAAACACCTAAAAATGAGCATTTTCTCGAAAAGATGAAAGTCTGGTGCCACCTGGTTTGTGCCAAGTCTCCTAGAATGGTGCCTACACACTAGAATCATAATGCATAGGCAAGGGCCACTTCCTATGTTGTAGTTTTAGCCAATTTTTAGGCCATTTTGACTCCCGAAGCTGTTGTATTCGCAGAGTGATGATCAAAACTCATGTTGGAAAAAGGAGGATACAAAATATGTCTTTTTTCCTCACTTTAGAAGCTTCTTGGGCATCTAATGGTGGCTTTTATGTTCTTTTAGAGGGGAAATGATGTGCTTAACCGATTAATCCTTCTTATTTCAAAAGATCGATGCAATTGGTATTTGGGGGGAGCTAACGGAGAGTTGTGTGAGAGAGCTGTGAGGGATTCTTGGAAGAGAACTTGGGTATCTTCGTCCTCCACTTCTCCTCCTCCTCTTCTTCATTTTCTTCTCCTTCTTCCTCTTCATTCATTCTAACAATTTCCTTGCTGATAGAGGAAGTAGAGGAGCTTTGCGTTGGAGTCCCTTTCTTGTGGAAAGCTTTGTCATTATTGAAGAAAGACTTCCGTTGGAGCTTGAGGTCATGCCAAAATCTCATTCTAGGGGATGACTTCTTCTTAGCTGAGAGAAGCATCACCGGTCCAAATTGTGGGCTTCACTGCTACTGTTAAGAGAGCTTCTTCTCAAACTTTGTTAAATGACGAACAACCACCGCAATGGTATAACCTCCTTGGCCCCTTCATCTTTTCCTTCTTAGTGTTGACCTCACTTTTGGTTGAGGTTTAGTTTTCCCTCTTTAGTAGCATAGGGTCTAGCTATATGACTTTCCTGTTAACTATTCCTAGAAAACTAGAAAGGAACCCTCACCATTAGAAACTTTAAACTCTTCCTTGCTCAACTTGAAGTTCCACATATTGGTCCTAACCTCAAGCACTTAGTAGGTGGGGTCAGTATGTAGGATCTCAATGAGAGTCCCCATAGGACTGCTTCACTGATGCGCCCCTAGTGTGTGTTATTTTTCTCCCAGTTTTTTGTCAATTTAAATCCACGGTAACAGTACCAAGAACTTGACCCGTCCCAAAATTACCCAATAAATTAACTTTTCAAAAATATGACCAACAAGTTGACCCAATTTATATTAAGTATTTAATGTGCAAAATAGAAATGTTATAAAATATATATAAAATAGTTCACACACTAGGAGTTCTACTCAATTGCACGTATCACTTTATGTAAAATAGGGTTTTCTTTAAAACCTCAGTATTGATCCTACAAAGAAGCAATGTAAGAAATCCCTTAGGCTAATTCTAGTTTACTACTATAAGCAATTAGTTTGAAAGGTTGATTAAAGTGGTTTTAATGTATGCTAACAAAACTAAGTTTACTAAATTAATTTCTAAACTTTAAAGTTAAATTTACTAAGACTAAAAAAGTTTTGTGAGGAAGAGTTCAAATTTAAGAAAGTATCCTTCCCACTACAATGAGTTTAGGGTAAAATAAGATGAGATAAATGGTTTAAAAATGTATTGTGCCAAATAGGAGCAATTTTAATTCTCTACCCCGATTCAGTGTTATAGATAATCATTGGCTAATCTCAGGTTTAGTCTCTAAATCCATGGCTAGGTTAGGAGGATATTGACTCCCACTCCAGAGCTCCCACTTCCCTTCGCTTAAAGGCTAACACCTGCTTTAGTTTTTAAACACTAAGGCCAACATGGGGATCTTAGTCTGTCACTCTAAAATCTCTAATTCTACTCCCAACAATGTATATTTCCCTATTTTTTTGCACTTAATTCCATGAATGAAAGACTCCTCCATGGAATTAAATGTGATTCTCACTCTGTTGTAGAACTCATAATCCATTTCTAGGATAATATATTTCACAACAATTTTTAACATTTCAATTTGCCAGCTCGAAAAGTAAATTAAGAACTTAGTGAAAAAATCATCACAATTTAATTTATATTTTAAAATGACACATCCAAATTATCTCTTCATTTCACCATATCTTGGAGTAGGGAGAGAGATAAAGAAAACTACTGACAACTCATGAGGAAGATACGAGAAAACATTGATTTTATATTAAAAAAACAAGTTTAAAAAATAAAAAAATGAAAGAACACAACTTATCTTAGACTCTTCCTCAAGAAAATCCCTATAAGTTCCCTTGTAGCACTTTCTCTTATTACAATCAACACTAAATTCTCTCTTAGAAGTGTAATGTAGAAGAAACCTCTCACCTTCCTTCTCCTCTTACAATTCTTCAAGAAAATCCTTTCCACACACAAGAATTTAATCTACAATACACTCACGCACACATGCGCCCACACACACACACACACACACACACACACAAGCCCCCACACACCATGAGAGGCGCCAAGCCCTCTTTTTTAAAGAGACACCAACTCCCTCTTTTTTCCCAAGAGACAAATCTATTCATCCAAAAGACATGTCTCTTCATTTAAGAGTCTTCTCCAAGTGTCTAGATACATTGAATCACTTCATGAGGTGTTTGAATCACTTGAGAGCCTTATAGAATATCAAAATCCGCCAAAAATTGGTCTACAACCGTTTTGGGCGCTGTCAACGTCGGTCTGGGCACTTTTGGCGTCACTTTTTGTCACTTCTCTGGACTCAGCGCCGGTCTGCAGTAGCTCCACTATTTCTCTCTGTTTGGCTCCGTTTCGCTCCATTTCAGTTGTGTTCCATTCCTAACAGATAGACCTGCAAAATAAGTATGAAAAAAAATCTCTCTTTAGAGTGTAATTTCATTTAAAAATATGTGAGAAGTGTAATTGATATTAATCATAGAAAGACATATCAAAATGTGTTAGGACACAATTTTCTTTCTTGCTCGTTTTTGCTCCAAATTGCACCTTTTTTGCTTCTTCTTCTCAAAAACTCCATTTCTTGTCCCTGAAACAAAAAAAAATGCAAAATACCTTCCTTTAAGTGTAATATCAATAAAAATCATTAAAATTGAGCATAAAATATATATGAAAAAGTAATCATTTTTTAGGCATATCAAAATCCCCCAAACTTAATTGTTACTTGTTCTCAAGTAACACATTTACTACATAAAAGTTATGGTTAATGGTAGAGAGTTTAATTTATAAATTTCTATCATTTGGTCTACTAAATATAATAGCACAACTTAAGAAAAAAATTTAACAACTTAAGTCAAAACTAAAATTATAAGAACATTTAGTAGTTAAGCTAAGATTTCTGATTCTCTATTCATTTCAAGAAGAATTGCAATTTGTCATATTAAAGTCACTTAGAATATCCATATGGAAAAGAAATTCATGAGAACTTTATTATTAAGGATACCAATACTTAAATATAAGTTTAAAAAATGTAATAAAACCTTCTTCCTCAAGTTGATTCAAGTGAATCCAGTTTTTTATTAGGCATCTCCTCAAGCTTCTCCTCACATACTTTTCTTTTCTTTCTCTTTCTTTTTTTTTCTCTTAGGATCATTGTTTACTCTTTTTTTTTTCTTTTTCATATGACAAATACTATATCTGGATAACCTTTAATAGTTTTGAACTTCACAATCCTCTTCTTAAAGTTAAAAACTTTTCACATTCCTTCACTTTATAAATTCATATTAGCTTTGAAGATTTTTCATAAAGCCTCATTCTTTTTTTCTTACATGAAACTCTAAGATTCTTAATACTTCAATAATACAATTTCCTTTACTTTAAATAGAAAAAGCATAGTCTTATTCTTTTGTGCCAAATATCTTAACTATAGAATCAACTTTCGTTATTAAAAACTTTTACTTAAGTCTACTATATATTTAGAAACACAAATATAGTTATCTAAAGTTAGCCTCTAATACCAAAGGTCAAGTTAAATTAAATTTTTTAAATATAGCTAATTGAGGACAAATAAAATTTTGTTTCGTTCTTTTAAAGAAAAATTTCTTCCCCCCAAACTTAAATTTTTAAATATTTTGCAACCAATTCCGTAAACGTAGCAAGAAGAAAAAGTAAATTTTGAATTTACAAACTACTAGAACATCCTATTAAATTCACATGCATTCATAATCAGGATAGAATGACTGTAGGAGAAAGTAGATCTAGCCTAAAACATGCAAGCAATAATACTAAACTAGAAGGAATTAAACTCACTTTAAAATTTTATTTTTCTTCCTACCCCCCAAACTTGATTTTTAACATGTATAGCCTTTAGTATAGAATATATAAGTAGGAAGAAAAATAGTTTAGAAATTCTATCTACCAAAAATGTCTTTTAAGAACATCTACAATTATTTTTTAGGATAGAAAACATGTATTAGAAAGTAAATCTAAACTAAACATGCTTGATAAAATTGAAAGAAAGATATAT
>NEWO01000476.1:313544-339172 GCA_003013225.1 Phalaenopsis aphrodite
CTATAATAAGAAGTTAAGAAAGCACTTCCCTCATGACACACAAAAAGTAAATCAAACCACTAACAATCTAAACATCTACCAATCATTAATCAAACTAATCAATCCACACTACAACAAACACAATACAACTCTAACAATCATAACTCTCAAGCACACTAAATCAAACCACACTGATAACTATGGGTTGCCTCTCATAAAGCGCTTTATTTAATGTCATTAGCCCGACAAATGATTCCACCTAGATCAAAATTCCATTTAGTAATCCTTGATCAATCACCCAATCTGTTCAAGATCTAGAGATTCCTGCAAAGTCTTCAAATTTAAATTTTTCTTCCAACTCTTCCTCATATTTCTTTCTAGACCCAATATTCTTCTAGTAATTTTCTTAATTTTTGTATTAATATCATCCTTAAAATTTAGAAAAAATGGATCTTTATATGATATTTCATGATCTCTCAAATTTTGGATTGGATTCTCTCTAGATAATTTAGATTCTTGATCAAATTCTTCTAGGTTACTCTTGTCTTTCATGTTATCTTCTAATTCTTCCCTTTGGTACCGAGTAAATGTTGGAGGTGATCTTTCTATATATCTTTCCAACTCCTCAGAAATTTCTTCCATTTGTTTTTCAATATCCTTATTCTCATCTCTCAACTTAAAGTTCTTTTAAAACATATCCTTGAATTCTCTTCTAAATATCAGTTTAATAATTTCAAATTGCTCATCATTCATCTCCTTATAATTTATCTCAGATTCATTAGGTAAAATCTTTGGGGGTAACTGTTAATTGCATTAATAATCTGCTCAAATTTGTTTTCTATATTTATTATTATGACCCCTTGACACTCCAACTCACTCTCCATTTGAATAACAACATCTTCTAATAAATCCTTCTCCTCATTCTTGGGGTTGAAGTTAAAATTATGAGGTAAAGAAAGTTCATCATTACATTAGCCATGATTATTCTAACTACATGTCCGATTAAATTGATTATCGTCCCAAAATTGGTCTTCTCCTCCAAAATTATTATTTCTATTAAGGTTCAAATGATTTTCCTAACCTGGATCATAATAATCAGAATAAGAATTATGTATCCCATGTACATATCTTTCTATATATTGATCCAACTTCCTCTCAATATCTACAACCTGAGAAATTAAATATGTAAGCATATCTTCTTAAAATTTGCCACTCTCTTGGGGTTTACTCTTTCAAAGCTACAAACATTATAATCCAAATATGAATATTTATTATATCGTTGATCCGCCATTTCTACATTAAATTCATGGAGTGTTTTTAAATCTCTCCCAAAAGTTATCTCTAAATCTGACTTGTAAAATTCAAGGTCTGCAGCTCCTGAACTACGCATACAAATCCAAAAATTTAATTAATAGGATAGATATAAAAAATATTTTTGGTGTTTTTAATTTTTGTTAAAATAAACACATAATAACTAAACACATTATATAATAATACTATAACTTACATGTTTAACTTAAATTCTACTAAAGTTCTTACCAAAGCTTCCACGAAAATGGCACTGAAAACTTGATGCGCCTCTAGTGTGTGTTATTTTTGTGCGTGTTTTATGTCAATTTAAATCCACAATAATAGTGTCTAGAACTTGACCCATCCCAAAATTACGCAGTAATTTAGCTTTTCAAAAATATGGCCAACAAGTTGAACCAATTTAAATTAAGTATTTAATGTGAAAAATAGAAATGTTATAAAAAATATATAAAATAGTTCACACACTAGAAGTTGTACTCAAGTGCACGTATCACTTCAAGTGAAATAGGACTTTCTTAAGAACCCCAATATCGATCCCACGAAAAAGCGAGGTAAGAAATCCCTTTGGCTAATTCTAGTCTACTACTACAAGAAATTAGTTTGGAAGGTTGATTAAAGTGGTTTTAATGTATGCTAACAAAACTAAGTTTACTAAATTAATTTCTAAACTTTAAAGTTAAATTTACTAAGACTAAACAAAGTTTTGTCACGAAAAGTTCAAATTTAAGAAAGTATCATTCCCACTACAATGAGTTTATGGTAAAATAAGATGAGAGAAATGGTTTAAAAATGTATTGTAACAAATTGGAGCAATTTTAATTCTCTACCCTGATTCAGTATTATAGAGAATCATTGGCTAATCTCAGGTTTAGTCTCTAAATCCATGGCTAGGCTAGGAGGATACTTGCTCCCACTTCAGGGCTCCCACTTCCCTTCCCCTGAAGGCTAATGCCCGCTTTAGTTCTTAAACACTAAGGCCGAATTGGTGATTTTAGCCTGTCACCCTAAAATCTCCAATTCTACGCCCAACAATGGATAAGTTAGTGCCGCATTAGATAAATAGAAAAATAGAGATTTTTTTAATTATTTTAAATACCTAAACTCAAAAAATCCATATCTTTCTCTAGAAAATTCATAAAAAAATACCCTCTTTCTCAATGAATAGAGGAGAATAATGTGGACTAAAAATAAAAATTATTTTCTTATTCCCTAATTTTTAATGAATTAAATACCCTCTGTGGTATTTCAATTCTCCATGACTAAGTATTAGTCACCATGGCTTGAAATTTTGAGGGTTCATTCCTTATGATAGAGGATATGTCTTCTAATTTATCCAAGGTCCTAGAACATTTCTATGCTTCTAGCCCTAATTTTCAAGCTAAGGTGACCATTTTGGCTATTTTAATTATATAAATCAAATCATTTCGAACATTATGGGAGTAATTTTAGCAGGGTTCTTATGGTCAGAGAAGTCTAGAAAAAATATCACGTGCTTTGAATTATCCTGTAAATTTCTATATTTGATTAAATGTAAATATCTTTTGTGAATTTTGGTAAATTATTTACTTATAAAAATTAGAAAAATTAATTCCACATTGTTTATAAAAATCATGTTTATCACTGTAAAAATTTTAAAATTATTTGATTATGTTCAAGTGTTAAAGTTGATTTTATAAGGAACCTTATATTTTTGTACAAAATAATTATATTTAATTAAATACACTTGAGAAAATTATTAAAAGTGGTTTTTTGAGTTTCTTGTGATCAGAGGCACTTAGTAAAAATAAAAATTTCTTTTTAAAAAAATACTAATTTAAAACCTTATTTTGAATTTTAAAATAATTAAAAAATAATTAAAAATCCCAAAAATATCAAAACATTTCAAAATATGTCTAATTGTCCTCTGACCACTTGGGACTCATTAAAATATTTTTCCTAATTTCCTTAAGTTAAAAATAAATTTTAAAAGGCCTAAATGTGGATTTTCTTCATTCTTCCATTACAAAAATTATAATAATTTAATTCAAAAAACATGAAATTTTGTCTAAGTATTTCTCTGATCTAAGGAAACCTCTAATAATTTTCTCATAAATAAAAATTTTATTTTGGAAAGTCAAATAAATCAATTTAAAAGGAATCCTATTTTCTAAGCTCAAATAAATAATTAAATCAAATCAAATTATAAAGAATCCTAATGAGTTATGAGGTGAAGTGCCCCAAGGGCATAGTGGTAATTTTAGACTTTGGTGCTTTAATCAAAATTTATGACTAACCAAGGAAGAATGGGTAATTTTGATCTTAATAAACATGCTTGGATGATTTAAATACAATGGGTTTAAAAGGTAGAAACTCACTTACCACCCTTGCACAACATCAACAAAATCATAATCCTCCTAATCTTCATAGATAAGATGTCAATAAAGATCAAATGATTCTTAAGTGATGATCTCAAGAGAGAAAAAATAATGACTTATGACTTACTTTGCTTAAGCCCAAAGTTGAAGATGATGTGATCATTCAATAAGGATACACATCACTTGAATCGAAATTTTGATAATCAACATTTCACTAATCATGATTGTTAAAGGCTTAGTAGTGACCTAGGTTCGACGCCTAAACTCAATTGATTAGATTTAGAATATAATATGATTGGTGATTAATATCTTTAAACACTACAATCCTGACATTAATTGTGGGCACCACAACCTTTAAATGACTTAAACTTGCTTTAGGGGCACTCACTCACATAACCTTTAAATGAATATCAATTGATTAATTGAGTGTACTGTCCTGATAATAATTAAATTGTCAAGTTTCACTAAGCACTGGGGTAGTCACACTTCAACCTTGAATGATTAATGGAACAATATGATAATTCCAAAAATGAACTCAGAATATTTTAAGAGATCTTAAAGTATCTAGGGTCATGCCCTGAGCACTTTGAAATCTATTGGACTTTCTGAAGGGCAAACTGGACTTGTCATACTTTTGTTCTAAAGTCATCCACTAGGATCTTCTGAGACTCAATAAAATCATAACTTGGAGTTTGGTAGCTAAACCATCATCTACTCCTACAATTTAAATTCGCTGCAAAATTATATACATGTCTTACATGTACTGACCTTTCAGGTGGTTGAATGAGAAGAATCGACATGTATGCATTTAAATTAATACACTTACCTTTTTGTACTTATAGTCTTGATCTTGCATGCTAAACAACGATGTCACCCTTCATGAAAACCAAAACTGCTAGAACAGCTATAAAACAAAACCAAAACCAAAACTAAAATCAATTAAGATAAAATTCACACCCACAACTTTCAAAAAATAAGACAACTCAAAATTTAATCACAAACATCATAAAATAACAATTGCAACTAAATTAAGGCGTCTCTATCAGATGATCGAGAATCCCTCGGAGGAGGTAACCTACGATTGCTAACAAGACTTCTTAAAGTCTAAATGAAAGTATGGAACTCATTGAGTTGAGTTTAGTAACTGCATTTGGACTAAGTGAATCCAATAAAAAATAGTGGTGTGGGAACGAAGGAACAGTAGGAGTCTAACCGGTGTCGCTATAATCAACTTTAATATGCCCCAAAATATTTAAATGACCATAACAATAGGGACATCTAATTTAACATTATATCTTGACACATTAGAAAATTTAAACTCGTCATGGCGAGGAGCTTGGAGCTAGCATTGTGGGTAGCAAGGCCATCTTCATCAGCAAGAGGATCTACAACGACATATCTTTCTTTAGAATTAAACAAACAAGCTATAGTATTTCGAGTTTGTCTACCAGTGCAACATAAATCCTCAACTCATCTTTAGGCCTTTGTATAGCTATGTTGTACAATCTAAGCCCTAACTCATCTTAGAAATTCGAGATTGTTATTCGTCATGACCTAAATCCTCACATCTTTCGGGTTATTTGTACGATCGTTTCACACGAATGTAAGCCCTAACAATTAAAATTGATAAGATGAAATGTTTAAATATTTCTCTCCAAAATTGCAACCATTCATTAGGATAGCTTAGGAAGTCAGTAAGGTTCTCTTCCGGATCTATGACATACCATAGCTCTTCCTCCTTTGGACTCTACGACAAAATATTTCAAATTAAGTCATTCCCCTTTCACACCTCTTCATTTGATCTCGTTGAAAAGTCCTATCCTTTTGATCTCTTTGAAGATAATATACCTTGATTTTTATTGAGAGTTTTCTTAGGTGACTTTGGTTATCTAAGATGTAATTAACTATAAGAGCTTGCCCTTATAGGAAGCTTTTCCGAACCTTGTATTAAATAGGAGAACTTGTCCGCAAATAAATTGGTTTTGCAGACCAAACAGATGTCATATATTTTTTAGTTTATGTGATTGAGTCTCATCCTCAAGTCTTGTGTTTATCTTTTGGGATAGATACATGGTTTTAGGTATAGTGCTCTTTCATTTAAACTGTGGAAAAATGTGGTTAGTTTGATTTCATATTTTTCTAAACTTATATATATATATATATATATATATATATATATATATATATATATATTAAATGTCTTTCCAAAGAGGGCGACGAGATTTTGATTTCGGTGACCGACAGCTTCTAAGTAGCAACTCCACACTCCTTAACTTAATTGTGCCAACACTTAGCTAGCCCTAGGGTTTAGTTTTGGTAGGCATGTGGGTTTGGTCACCCACAAGGGGTGATTGTGACCGATCGACATTAGTTGGTATGGTCACACCGCCTTTGTGATTGACCATTTTTTTCCTAGAGAAAGCCTTAGGATTAAGATATCCATGCATGACCAAACCCCTCATAGAACCAAGTGATTCACTTTATGAACCATGGAATAAAATTCCTGTGGGTTGGAGTACCTATCTTTTCTAGCTTTGTCCTTCCTCAACCTTCCTTTGAGTGATAAAATTCCTGTTGTCAGAGGAAATTTCTAAAAATAAATTAGAAATTAAAATAAAAATTCCACGGTCTAAATGAAAGTACGAAACTCATTAAGTTGAGTTTAGTAAATTCATTTGGACTAAGTGACTCCAATAGAAAATAGTGGTGCCGGAACGAGGGAGTCGTAGGATCCTAACCCGTGTCGCTCTAATCAACTTTAATATGCCCCATAACATTTAAAGAACTTCAACCATAGGGCCACCTGATTTGACATCATAACTTGACACTCTATAAAACTTAAACTCATCACGGCAAGGAACTTGGAGCTAGCATGGTGGGCAACACAACCATCTTCAATAGCAAAACATGTCTTCCTCAGCTAATCCATTCCTTCCTTAGAATTAAATAACAAGCCATAGGATTTCAAGGTAGTTTACTTATGCAACATAAATCCTCACCTCATCTTTAGGGCTTTGTATAGCTCAGCTGCACAATATAAGCCCTAACTCGTCTAAGGATTCCGAGGTTGTAGTTTATTGTAACCTAAATCCTTACATCTTTCAGGCTATTTGTGTGATCGTTTCACACAAAATGTAAGCCCTAAATAAATAAAATTTACAGAATGAAACACTTAAATAATTTCTCCTCAAAACTGAAGACAAATAATAGGATAGACTGAGAAGTCACCGAGGTTCTCCTCCAGATCTATGACAACCATCAATTCTTCCTCCTTTGGATTCCAAAAAAAACATTCCAAATCTGAACCAACCAGTATTCACACCTCTCCATCCAATCTCGTTGAAAAATCCTATCCTTTTGAAATCCTTGAAGATAATATTTCCTGATTTTTATCGAGAGTTTTCTTAGGTGACTTCAATCGTTTAAGATGTAATTAACTATAGGGGCTTGCCCTTATAGGAAACTTTTTTGAACGCAGCTTAATAAAAACCCTATTTAATTCTTCATATTAAATAGGGGAAATTGTCAGCAAATAAAATGGTTTCACAGACCAGGCGAATGTCATACATTTCTTAGTTTATTTGATCAAGCCTTACCCTCAAGTCTTATATTTATCCTTTGGGATAGAAACATGATTTGAGGTAGAGTGATCTTTCATTTAAACTATAAAAAATATGAGGTCAGTTTGATTTCCAATTGTTGACTGAGACAATATCAACCCGGTTCTTACATGTTCTCACAGCAAATTTTAACACATGGATTGGTCCAATAAAAAAGTAAATGAAGTAAATGGATTTAAACCATCACAACTTCTTCCAACATTAAAAATCCATACTCTCCATAATTTCCATCCAACACTTAATTACTTATCATTTTAAGAAGAAAGATAAAGAAAACAACTCAAAATCTATGGAGAAAACAAAACCACACTTTAGTTTGAAAGTAGAGATCATTGTCAAACCAACAACAAGTCTCAATTAAAATCAAAATTATTCTAAAATAAAAGATAAAAACTTATCTCAAGTCCTTCACCAAACTCTTGATATTCTTTTGAATCTCTTCTCTTTTACAACACTCTCAATATAAAACTAAAATAAAAAGGATAATATGTGGTGCCTAAAAATCTGTCCAGCTAACTCCCCACTTTTAGAACATTCAAAACTTTTCCAGTACTTTCAGGACCCATTTCAAAGTTTCAATCTTCCTTCTTTTATAATTCTCCAAAAGTTGCTTTGGTATCACTTGAAAATGTGTCTTGATTCAATGTATTTCCCCAAGAGATGCATCCTTTCGTAGCAATTTTTTTCCATGGTGGTTGTAACCACCTATTAAGCTAATAGATGCCTCAAAAATCTCTTCAAAATTTGTAAAAACCAAATTTACTCATCCAATAACTGCCATCAACGCTTAAGTGTGGAGCCTCTGGAACTTGAGCATGACCTTCTCTATTTAACCGGCGCTTAAGCACCGCACGCCAGATCTGGCGCTTAGGCTGCAAAACACTTTTGCATATTTTTCACCTATTTGCTCCAAATTTGATCCTTTTTCACTCCTTTAAGCATTTTTCACATTTTTACTTGTACTTTAAAGAAAAACACAAAAATACCTTCCATTAAAGTGTAATATCTCAAAAATAAGTACAAAAATGTGTCTAAAAATACTATATATTTTAGGCGTATCAGAGACCATCTACATGAGTCTCCTAAAGGATCGAGGGATAAAAGTCAACACATTTAGGCTTAAGGTTGTGAGTGAATGGGGTGAAAGTGAGTGATAGTGAGTGCAAGTAAGTATAAGTGAGTGAACCAGCTTCAGACCAACATCTAGTGTCAACAAAGGTCAAGTAGTCCTATGAGAACTCTCTTGAGTTCCTTTTTAATGGCCCCACCTACTAAGTGCTAGAGATTAAGACCAGTATATGGAACTTCAAGTAGAACAAAGAAGAGTTTAGAATTTCTAATGGTGAGGGTTCCTTTTCTAGTTTTATAGAAATAATCAACAGAAAAATCCTATGGCTAGACCTTAGGCTACTAAAGAGGAAAAACTAAACCTCAACCAAAAGTGAGGTCAACAAGGTTAAAAGGTCAAAAAATTTCAATGAAATCAGACAAAGAGGTGCGAAAGAGGAATGGATCAAATTTGGAACATTTTGTTGTAGAGTCCAAATGAGAAAAGAAACTAGGGGATGTCATAGATCTGGAGGAGAAACTTGGTGATCTCCCATTCTATCCTTTTGTTTGGCCTCAGTTTTGAGGAGAAATTATTTAAATGTTTCATCCTGCCAATTTTATTAATTAGGATTTACATTCGTAAAAAATAATCATAAGAATTGCCTAGAAGATGTGAGGAGTTAGGTCGTACCGAATGATAACCTCAGAATCCTAAGACGAGTTAGAGCTTATAATGTATGACAAAAATATATAAAGGCATAAAGAAACGTTGAGGATTTATGTCACACTAAGTAGATAACCTCAAAATCCTATTACTTGTTGTTTAATTCTAAATGAAGATATGTTGTTGTAGATCCTCTTGCTGTTGAAGATGGTCATGCTGCTCACAATTCTAGCTCCAAGCTCCTCGTCATAATGAGTTTAAATTTTCTAATGTGTCAAGTTATGATGTCAAATCATATGTTCCTATGATTATGGTTCTTTAAATATTATGGGGCATATTAAATTTGATTAGAGCGACACCGGTTAGGATTCTACAGTTCCCTCATTCCGATACAACTATTTTCTTTCAAATTTACTTAGTCCAAATGAATTTATTAAACTCAACTTAATGAGTTCCATACTTTCATTTAGACTGTGGGAAATCTCATTAGCAACCATAGGTTACCTCCTCCGAGGGATTCCTATTCAACCGATAGAGACGTCTTTATTTAATTGTAATTATTGTTTTGTGATGTTTGTGATTAAATTCTGAGTTGTCTTATATTTTGAATGTTGTGGCAATGAATTTTGTCTTGATTGATTTTATTTTTGGTTTTGGTTTTACGACTATCCTAACAGTTTTGGTTTTCATGCAGGGTGCCATTGTTTAACATACAAGCTCGAGACAAGAAAAATAGAAAGGTAAATGCATTAATTTAAAAGCGTACCTATCGATTCTTCTCGTTCCACCACCTAAATGGTTAGTATTTGAAAGGCAAAAAGATAATTTTGCAAGGAGTTTAAATTGCAGGAGTAGATGAATATTTAGCTACCAAACCCCAAGTTATGATTTTATTGAATCTGATAATATCCTTGTGGATGATTTTAGAAAAAAATATGGCAAGTTCAATTTGAACTTATTGTATTGTTCCATTAATCATCTAAGGTTGAAGTGTGACTACCTAGTTGCTTAGTGAAACTTATCAATTTAATTATCTCGAGGATAGGATACTCAATTAATCAATTAATGTTTTGTTTAATGGTTATATGAGTGGGTGCCCCTAAGGCAAGTTTAGGTCATTTAAAGATTATAGTTCCCATAATTAAAGTTAGGCTTGTAGTGTTTAAAGATCTTAATCACCAACCATGTTATCTTCTAAATCAGATCAATTGAGTTTAGACATTGAGCCTAGGTCACTACTAAGCCTTTAACAGTCATGATAGGTGAAATGGTGAGCATCAAAACTTTGATTTAAGTGATATGCTTTATTATTGAATGATCACATCATCCTTAACTTTAGGCTTGAGAAAAGTAAATTATCATCTTTTCTATCTTAAGCCCACCACTTAAGAATCGTTTGATCTTAGTTGACTTTCAAGTATGCAGATTAGAAGAATTATGATTTTGTTGATGTTGTGCAAGGGTGGTGAGTGGGTTTCTACCTTTTAATCCCATTGTGTTTCAATTATCTAAACATGTTTATTAAGATCAAAATTACCCATTTTCCCTTGGTTAATCCTAAATTTTGATTATGGCACCAAAATCTAGAATGACTATTTTTCCCTTGGGGCACTTCACCTCATAACCCTTTAAATACAACTCAAATGACGTTGAGGTTTTAGAGTGACATATCCATGAGACAATTATAATATTAGAGGAGAATATGAGGACTTCTCAAATTTTAATTTAATTTAATTATTATTTAAATTCAGGAAATAGGATTCTTTAGAAATTGATTTTTTTAACTTTCCAAAATAAAGTTTTTATTTATGAGAAAATTATTAAAGGTTTCCCTAAGATAGAGAAATACTTAGACAAAATTTCTTGATTTTTTTGAATTAATTTATTATAATTATTTTAACGGGAAAATATGGAAAATCCAGTTTTAAACCTTTAAAATTTATTTTTAACTTTAAAAAAATTAGGAAAAATTTTAATGAGTCCCAAGTGATTAGAGAGCAATTAGGCACATTTTGAAATATTTTGATATTTTCAAGATTTAAAATTGTTTTTAATTTTTTTAAAATTCAAAATAAAGCTAAAAAAATAAGTATTTTATAAAAAGTAATTTTTATTTTTTCTAAGTGTCTCTGATTACAAGGAACTCAGAAAACCACTTTTTATAATTTTTCCAACTGTATGTAATTTATTATAATTATTTTTGTACAAAAATATGGGGTTCTTAGAAAATCAACTTTAATACTTGAACCGAATAAAATAAATTTCCAATTTTTACAATGGATAAACATAATTTTTATGAACAATGTGAGATTGATTTTGTCAATTTTTTATGAGTATATAATTTACAAAAATTAACACAAGATATTTACATTTAATTAAATATCAAAATTTACAAGATAATTCAAGACAGCAAGATATTTTTGCTAGACTTATCTGACCACAAGAATTTACTAAAATTATTCTGATAATTTTTCAAATGATATTTTGATTTATATAATTAAAAGAAGCCAAAATAGCCTCCCAAGCTTGAAAATTATGGCTAGAAGCATAGAGATGTCTTATGACCTTGGAAAAATTAGAGAACATAGTCTCCATCATTAAGAATAAACCCTCAAAATTTTAAGTCAAGGTGAGAAATTTTTAATCATAACGAATTAAAATACTCCAGAGGGTATTTAATTCATTAAAAATTAGGGAATAAAAAAATAACTTTTATTTCTAATCCACATTATTCTCCTCTATCCACTAAACAAGAGAGATTTTTTTTTTATTTTTATGACTTTTCTAGAGAAAGATTTGGATTTTTTAAGTTTAGGCATTTAAAGTAATTCAGAAAATCCGTATTTTTCTACTTATCCTACACGGCGCCAACTCAACCTATGGCGGCTTTGAACTCACACGCGACACACTCCCATTTTTTGCCGCCATCCACCTCAGCTACCGTGTGGCTTGTGGTTCACACATCAAGAGTCTATTTGACTTGATCTCCTTCATCTATTGGATACTCGCGCGATCGGACAACTCTCCGTTATCGTCCCCAAGTTACCTAACCCGAGAACTGTTCACACAAAAACCTAAGATCTTCGTCTAAACTCAACCAAATCACATGTAGTTTGTTTCTAAACCTTCATTTACTCTAGATGAACCTATCCATATGATATATACGGTATGAAATATAGTAAATACATATAATGAATAAAAAAAGGCTCGAATTAGGTTTGGAGTTCAATATCATTTTCCAAGGAGGGAGGCCTCAATCAGATGGTTGTGGTAGCTTTGATTGGGTACAACGAACCTCCATATGAAGTCCTGTGCCCTGGTGAATTTTCTAGGTATGTTTTTGATCAAACTCGATTTCAGGTGTTGGTCTAGAGCTATCTTAGAGGCTAGTTCAGATGGGGCTTTGACGGGGAAACAAATTCTTTCACTATGGGGATGGTGTGTGCACAAATAATTGAAGTTTGGTGCACTGTGGTGAGGTGGAGAGATTTATCCTGGTTATGGGGCAAATTTCAGTGAAGAAATTGGCTCTGTGGAGTGGCTATGAGTGGCTGAGAGCAAGGAGATTGCACTTGAGATGGTTTGGAGAGTGGTGAGATTTTGGCAAAGTTCCCCCAAGGTTTCAAGCACTCCCTCCTTTTACCATGGAGAGCTCCATTTATAGCCATGGCTGCCTAGTGGGGCTCGGAGCTGGGAATTGGGTGCTAAAGCATGCTGAGGTGGAGGGAAGAAAGGCTCTAATGGATAATTAGAGTGAGCCAAGTCAGGGAGGTTTAATTTTGGAATTTGGCCATTTCGGGCTCCCTTGGGTTGGCTATTTTTGACAGCTGAAGTGGTGGCTAGCAGAGCCTGGTCACCTCTAAGCTCAGTGAGGTTAGGGGATGGCTAATTATGATTAACTCTCAAGGGTAAGCAATGATGGCAAAGATATTTCAATTTTAGGCCAAATATGGGGTGAAATCATTTAAATAAAGGGACCATTGGTCCACAACTCACCTTGGCTAGTTTAGGTGGGTCTAACCTATTCCATACGGTGTACTTGGTGGCAGTGGTGTCATCAATTTGTTGGTTTAGGCATGGCTAAGTCAACTTTGGTTCATGGGTTCAATTTCAGTCAAAATGACTAGAAGTTTGGTTAGGGTTAGGCTAGCCATGACATTGAGCTCAATTGATTGATTAACTTGGTGTAGACGATTATCATGAGGAGTTTAGAAAAGATTTGGAGTTATTTTGAATTGGTTTGGAGGTTCAATTTGGAGGGATTTTAGGCATTTGGTCAATTGGGGGTGGGGGGGTGTTGGGTTAGACTTGGGTTTAGGAATGTCTTGAAGAGTTTTCAACATCAATTGGGTGACAATTTTNTGGATTGAAATTGGGTGAAATTGAGGCTTGAACAAAGCCAATTGAGGGTCCAATTTGATGTGTAGGATTGTTCTGAAGATTTTAAGATTTTAATTGGGGCAAATTGAGTAGGCTGGGTTTCAATTTGGTGGGGTTAAGTTATATGGTTAAAATTGGGGGTTTTGATTTGGATCAAAATTGAGCTCAAAGCATGGGTCAATTAGGCTTGGATTTTATTGTTATTGATCATATGAAAGATTAATTTGAGTTTAGGATTGAAATTGAGGGGAATTGGGGCCAAATTGATATACATTTGAGGTGAATTTAGGGAAATTGGGCCTTTAAAGGAAATTTGGGTGTTTTGGTCAAATTGGACAAATTGGATTCAATTAAAAGGTCTAAATTGGTTTTGGAGACATTTGAAGTGATTTTGGAGGTTTTGGGAAAGTTTGGGCCACCAAGGGTATTTTGGTAATTTTGGCAATTTTGAGGGCATTTTGGTAAATTTGGCAATTTTGGGTGGTTTTGGGCAATTTGGATAGTTGCAAATAGTTTGAAATGATTTTTGAAAAAAATTGGGTATTTTGTGTGAAATTGGGAATTTTGGCCAAATTTAGGGTTTCAAGAGCATTTATGTAATTTGGGTGGATTTTGGGGCAAAAGGCCAAGTTGAATATTTTGGTAGAATTGGGGTTCCAACCACTATGTATGAGCATTGGACCAATGAAATCCCCATTTCGGTCTTCCATGTGCTGGTCTTAGCTAAACCCTAGCCTAGGGCTAGTGAGTCTAGAGGACCATCTACATGAGTCTCCTAAAAGATTAAGTGATCAATTTCAACAATTTTGGGTTCAACGTTGCAAGTGAATATAGGTGGTAGTGAGTGCAAGTGAGTGAACTAGCTCCAAACCAACACCCAAAGTCAACCTTAAGGACAAACAATCCTATGGGGACTCTCCCTGTGCTCCCTCAAAGGAACCCCACCTACTAAGTGCTAGAGAATATAACTAGTATATGAAACTTCAAGTTGAGCAAGGAAGAGTTAAGAGTTTCAAATGGTGAGGGTTCCTTTTCTAGTCTTCTAGGAATAGTCAACAGGAAAGTCCCATGGCTAGACCCTAGGCTACTAAATAGGGAAAACTAAACCTCAATCAAATGTGAGGTCAACAAATGGACCCCCAATAAGTATGGTGTTCTGGGCAGGCACACCGCACATATTAGCGTTTACCGATGAGATCAACAAAACCAACACATACTCTTAAGTCAACAGACCTAGAAAGGAGTGTAAATTTGAGTGCTAGTTTTTTTTCTGCTGGGGACGTGATAAATGAACTTTTGATTGAAATCAAGGAGAAGGAACTCTCACCGAGGATTAGAGAGTAGGTTTCAAATTACCAAGGTTTAGGTGTTTTCGAAGGATGAGAATTAATATTCAGGTGTTGACTTCAAGATGGGAATTGAAACTTATTTATAAATTCCAAAAAAGGAGACTCAGAATTTAGGTACCGACCTCAAAGGAAGGGAATTAGAATTTAGGTACTGATCCCAAAAGATAGGAATCATAATTTAGGTACTGATCACAAAATGAGAATAGAAATTTAAGTATCAATTACAGAAAGAGAGTCAGAATTTAGGTAGCGATCTCAAAAGATAAGAATGAGAGTTTAGGTACTCACCCCAAAATAAGTATTAAAATTTAGGTATCAATCTCAGAAAGAGAATCAAAATTTAGGTACTGACCTCAAAAGATAGAAATCAAAATTTAGGTACTGATCCTGAAATCGAATTGAAATTTAGGTATCAATCTCAAAAAGAGAATTGGAATTTAGGTACTGATCTTAAGAATAGGAATCAAAATTTAGTTACTGATCCCAAAATGAGAATTGAAATTTAGGTATCAATCTTAGGAAGAGAGTCGAAATTTAGGTACCAATCTCGAGGATAAGAATCAGAATTAATGTACTGATCCCGAAATGAGAATTGAAATTTAGGTATCAATCTTAAGAAGAGAGTTAGAATTTAGGTACGGAGCTCAAAAGATAGGAATCAGAATTTAGGTACTGATCCTGAAATGAGAATTTAAATTTAGGTATCAATCTCAAAAAGAGAGTCGGAAGTTAGGTATCAACCTCAAAAATTGAGAATAGTTCCATTTAAGGGGTCCTTATACTAATCTCAAAGATATGTAGAGAATCGAATACAGTGTTCCATTCATGAGGGTCTTACACCAATCTCAAGGATATAAGTAGAGAATCAGATGTTGTGTTCCATTCATGGCGGTCTTATACAAATCTCGAGGATATGTGCCACATTAGGGAGGAAAGCATTGCGAGTCTCATCCAACCCAAGGGGTAGTGGGAAAAGAATTATTGTCTTGATATTGTCCGTGAGAACAATATGAAAATAGTGAAGAGAATTTGGGGTGTTGAACTCATAGGTATGTGTCATGTGATAAGGTTAACACTGGTGAGGAAGATATGTGGAATTTCTTAAGATTTAATGCAGAATGTGAAATTCCGCTGGGATTTCAAGAAAATTGGTGGAGACCAGGATAGTCATGTTGTGTAAGCAAAGAGTAAGAGACCTCAAAATCGGGAGAGACAAACTCAACAAAATTTATTTTCTTTTCTTGTTGGTTTTATCACATTTAATTATCAAAAATATGTTTTCAAAATTTAATTTTCATTGGTTGATTTATTTTTTTAGAGTATTTTATTTGAATTTTATTATTATCAAATATATATTATTTTTTTCTTTGTTCACTGTAATTTGGAACCAACATACGATTCTGTGGCTCTTTATCCATCACACAAATGGGCAATTGAACAAACAGACAGAATTCTGAAAGAGATTTCATTAATATGCTTCAAACAGGTGTTATAGATTGAACATAGGCCGAAGCATCAAAAGGTACAATATGCTAAACACATCAAAAGTACATCTGAAAATATCTAATGCTGGGTACATATCACAAGCTGAGCATATCTAATACATATATCATCATATATGTTATGTTAAAATGTAGCCAAAAAAGGTATCCCCTGACTTTTCGTCCTCGGTGGAGTGAGCTCCTAATCGAGCTGACCTACTAAGCCACGCTCCAGAACAAGAGTTCTCTTTGCATGTACTTAATGGTACAACCCTCTCATAGCTTGTAAGGTTGTAGCTCTTATAACTCCAGATATGGTTGAAATCCATATAGAATTTTGTTGTTATCCAATCTTATGAAATTACAGACACCCTGTGGTGTCGTACCCCTAAAATGTAGGGTTTGGCGATGTCTGCTCCATTTCCCTTGAGAATCAATACTGAACCCAATGGTAACGGAATCTCCATGGATCCTCTGAAATCATCCGGGCCAATAACATCTATTTCTTTTTTGAATAGAGTATTGCTCTTACTCATGAAGGAGACCGTGTAAAAAGGTCTCACAAAATCATGATGGTCTATATGCGAGGGAATGCAATTGCCTTCACAATCGGCTGGAAGTATGCTCCATAGTACCATCCTCTTGATTATCCACTTTATCATAGGAGGTAATGGTTCCACCCATCATGTCTTAAAATCCCCATGGGATTTCCTTGTCTGTCTTTGGTAAAATTATAATAGCAACCACATTGTATGGTGATTCTGCCTTTTCCACGCATCCATTTTCATGGTTCAGAATAAGTTCTTTCTATCAAAAGCCCAGCTCAACCTCTATCTCTTAGGATGAATATACAGTCGAGAATGCTTCTTTTATCTCTTTCAGAAAAAACTTTGGTGTACAACTCCAAGCCTTCCAGTATATTGACAAATCTTCCTTGATTCTTCATAAAATTCAAATTCCCTTTTCTTTACTTTATTCATCTTGTCAAATTCTACCAAGGTGACAATTGGCGGCTGTCGAGGATGCTCCCGCATTTCAATATCAGCAAGAATCCATGTTGGTGTTGTCTCTGTATCCAGCGGAATATATGATTCCCCCATTAAGTGATTGGTGATATGAAATCCATCATTAGTAGACGTATACTGCTTTAGAGTGTTGTAAAGCTCTAGCGGAGGACGTTGCAATTCGGGCATTCCACAAATGCCCCTGTAGTTGGTATCTGTGTGGGAATCTCAGTGTTGTACATCGGGAAACTTGCAATAAAATTATCTGGAACCACTGGTGTCATCAGCTCTGTACTGAACTCGGAGTTATCCTCTATGGCAGGTAAGCTAAAGGAAGTCTTTCTCATGCATCGATTGTAGATTTTCCCCTCAGGAGTCGGGGTAAACAAGTTTTCTACTTCCTTATGGATTCTTTTTTCTTCACGTAGGAAAACTTTATGTTTTCAGCGATTGGCATTTCTGCGTTGCATTCTTCATCACAATGTGCATCTGGTAGCCTCTCGTCATCAGCAGTGACCAGACCTCCATTCAGTGTTGTTATCATAGATGGCAGGGGTCTAGTCTCCTCCATCAGATCTTGTTGCACTATCACTTTCTTCCCCTTTAGTGAGGAATCCTCCTTAGTGTTGATCTTCAACAGTGATGGCAACCCCTCTTTTCCTCGAGGCTGACCATGTCCATCAGGGGACCCTCATAGTCTACATCGACTTGACCAAAGTCCATGTCGAAGTCTATGATGCCACCATGAAATGACTTTTTATAATTAAGTGCAAGATTCCAGCCATCCTTGAAAGCAAAAATCAGTTTCTATCCTAACATTTTCTTTGTACATGACAGGAAAAACATCAGTGCACTGAAGTTTAGAGGAAAAAGAACAAAACAAAACATTTATTAAGGAAAAAATTAGTTTACATCGATGAGAAGATCATTTATTTATATATATTTTTTATTTTATTTAGTAAAATATTGAACTTAAAAGTAGAAAAGAGAAAATCGAAGTATATAATTTCAAAAGTTTTCATTTTATTGAGGTTAACTTTATTACAAAATTCTTGGACCCGGTCACAGACATTTGGACAATTAAATAACCCTAGAACAATCAAAATTTCAAAATTTTAACTCAAGTGATGTGAAGTTGCATAGTATGTCTTCAAGTATCGTTCGTTGATCAGAAACATGGGTCTTTCGCCTCGTAAATCTACCAGCTGGAAAGCTCCTCCTGCGCAGATCTTTTCTACGACAAATGGTCCCTCCCAATTCAGTTCAAAATTTTCACCTATCTTGCGACACACAAGAATATGCCTATTGAGAACAAGTACGAGACCACCAACTTTGAATGTCCTTGGGCGGACCAATTTGTGATGAGCTTGTGCCATCCTCACCTGGTAAAGCTCTAGATGTTGTTGTGATTCGAGTCATTTTCCTTCAAAACTTTTCAATTCTTCATGTCTGAGTTTTGTACTTTTTTCTGTTGTAAGTTGGAAAAAATAACTCTAAGAGATGGCATATGGACTTCTAACGGTAGCACGACCTCGGACCCATATACGATCTGGTATGCCCACAAGGCTTCTAACAGTTTGTTATGCCAATCTTTTTTATTTTTGTCAAGTATTTTCTTCAAAATCTATACCACTGTCTTGTTGAAGGCCTCATTCAGGCCATTTAACATGGGATAGTATATTTCAGAGTAGCTTCAATCTATCTCATGTCGTTTAACAAAATTGTTGATTTTTGTGCTTATGAAGGTTGTCCTTATCGGAAATTATTCTGCGCAAAACTCCAAAATGGTAGCCGACTTAAATTTTGAAGAATTGAAGGATGTGTTGTGTTGTAACCTCTAGCAACGGCACTGTATCTGCCCATTTAGAAAAGTAATCTACAACGACGAGTACAAATCAGTGTCCTTTAGAGGATGGAAGGACTTATGGACATATTATGTCCGTGCCCCAACACTCGAATGACCACGAAGCAACGGTTAGTTGTAGCACATCTGGAGGTTGGTGTAAGACCACCCCATGCACTTGGCACTACTGACATCTTTTGGTTGTATCCATGCAGTCGACCATCGTTATTGGCTAACAATATCTGAGTCTCTTGATCTTCACTTTCATCTTTGGCCCTGGCTGGTGAGTGCCACACAATCTAACATGTACTTCTTTGAAAATATTATGTGCTTTGGTTTAGCTCAAATATCGTAGCCACATCTGATCGAACGACCTTCTATAGAGGACATCACCTACTAAAACGTACGACATAGCCCTTCTTGTGATTGGATGCGCTGTTGACTTATTTTCTGGCAGGTTTCTAGTATGCAAATATTCTATTAATGGCTTACGCCAATCTTTGTTGATATCATCAACTGCAATCATTGTTTCTTTTTCTTTTTCTGAGCTTGTGTAGATTTTTGAAGTCAATTTGAGACAAAATATGTCTTCCTTGTACTGTGATGTCAATGGATTCCTTCGGGGACATGCTAATTCTTTTGCAAGTTTTGCCCGAGCTTCAGCATGGGCATTATCTCTCCGTGGAATCCGGTAAAGAGTCACAATTGGTATCTGTTCAAGCACCTTCATTTTATACTGGTGGTATTCTTCTAGCCTTGGTCTCAAAATCTTGTATTGTCCTGCGACTTGTTGGATGACGAGTAGAGAATCGCCATAGATGGCAATATCTGTTATATCCATCAAGATTGTCAACTCCAACACGGTAATTAGAGCTTCATATTCTGCTTCGTTGTTTTTGCATGGCTCTTTCAGGTGGTATGAGAACCTTAGCATACCCTTATCTGGCGTGACAAAGATCAAACCAATTCTTGCTTTGCCTGGTATAACTGTGTCTGATCCTTTGTCTTTTCTGGCTAACGAGGCTCCATCAAACTACATCTCCCAACATTTCGCACTAGAGAAATCCATCTATAATACTTGCTCATCTGATAACTCATCATTAAGAGGGGACCCAGTTGGAAGTGGGTGTGTAGTGAGAAAATTTTCTAAAATTTGTCCCTTGATAGCATGAAGGGGAGCTAAAGTTATATCAAATTGTAACAAAATCATCAACCATTTCGATAAATGTTCGGAGAGTGTTGGTCGAGTCATCAAATATTGTAATGGATTAACTTTCAAAATAAGGGTAATCTTATGAGAAAGCATGTAATGCCTGAGCTTTTAGGCAGCAAAGAATAAAGCTAAACAATGCTTCTCAATAGAAGGATACCTTATCTCCATCGGTCTTAGACAATGACTCAGGTAGTAGAGTGTGTTTCTTTACCCCCGTCACTGACTTGGGGTAAGAAGGCTCTAAGAGAATCATCTAAGGCCGCAGTATAAAGTATTAAAGACTTTTTCGTGACAGGGGCCGCCAAAGCAGGAGGTGTCATTAAAAGAATTTGATGTCTTTTTTAACTAATACCAAGAAAGGATGATACCTACCTGAGAGATTAGAAATAAAGCGTCTCAGTTATGCCAACTTTCCTTGGAAGGAAGGTAGTTGTGTCAAGATTTTGGGAGGAGGCATTTCCAAGATAGCTTTAATCTTATCTGGGTTGATCTCGATTCCTAGATGATGAACAATGAATCTTAAAAATTTTTTGGAGGTAACGTAGAAGGCACACTTTAAGGGGTTCATCTTAAGGTTGTACTATCATAATTGTTCGAACACGATCCTCAAATTGTACAAATGGTCTATCTTTTGTTTACTCTTGATGAACAAATCATCCACATAGCATTCCACTTGGTTGTGAATGAGATCATCAAAAATCTTTGTCATAGCTCGTTGGTATGTTGCTCTGACATTTTTCAACCCAAACAACATCACTGTGTAGCAGAAAATTCTGATCGGCATTCTGAAAGCTGCAAGTGCTGCATCTTATGGAGCCATCTTGATTTGGTTGTACCCCAATGATCCATCAGGAAGGAGAAAATTTCATGTGTTGAAGCGATATACACCATCATTTCTGGTATTGATAATTGAATTTTTTCCTTTGGACATGCTTTGTTCAAATCCATGAAGTCAACACATACTCAACTTTATCCATTTTTCTTCTTAAATGACACAATGTTAGCTACCATGTGGGATATTGTTCTTCTCTTACAAATTTAGCGTCTATTAATTTCTTCACCTCGGTAATGACTTGCTGTTCTATTTTGAGACTCATTCTTCTTGGAGTTTGTTTTACTGTGGTCATATCCTTGTTCACCCCAAGTTTATGAACTATAACTTCTGCTGACAGTCCTGACATTTCATTATAACTCCATGTGAAGCAATCTTTGAATTATGTTAATAGTTTGGTCAACTCTAAAGACTCTTCATCGTGAGTAGAGAACTTATAAATGTAGGTCGGGGCTGCTTCCATCCCGAGGTTAATTTCCTTCAATTCATCAACAGTTGATTTAATTTCTTCTTCAAATTTTGGCGGAGCATTTTCTATTAGCTGATCAATAGAGTTATCCATCACATTAAGGTAATCTTCTTCCTATTCAATAGTGACAATCATGTAAAATTTTGAATCATCGACTGGTCCGACTATACCAAATTTGAGACCTTCTAAACATCACAGAAGGCAATTTCATTAATGCATTAGGATCCTTATTCAAATTTACATGATTTTTAAGATTAGTAGAAGTAAAATTTAATCAACTTTGAACCAGCACTACGGACTTCCTTGACCTCTAAACTCTGGACCATTTGAGGGAGAATCGAAGTAAGGGTCGTCGTGTTCATATAGTGGTTTATCCAATCATACATTATCTCATATTCATTTTTCTCCATATCTTCTAAGGATATCTCGTATCGTGGCTTCTTCTGTTTTGTCATCATTATTTCATCTTCAAAATTGTCTTCATCATCAATGTTGATAGCTTGCCTAATCCGTTCAACAATTAAATTGGTTCTTTCTTGTCCACATCCCCAGCCTCGTCCTCATGCACAAACTAAAAGAACCCCCACCAACTTATTTCAAAAGTGTCATGAAAGCTCACTGAAGCGGAGCTGAATGGTCTCTCATTTGTGATTCTTCTGAATCTTCACTTTTATTTGCTATAATTTCACGAGAGAAGAAAGTTTCTTTAGAGACGCATAGTAGGTGGCATCTTCATGAATGCCTACTTCATGAACTAAGAATGACTGTAAATCTCTCTTGATGGAATGATCTTGTCCTTTCTTGTAATACTTAATGCATTGGTGTAGAGATGACAGAACCATGTTGTGTTCGTGAATCCATGGTCAACCCAGTAGAGCATTAAAAGAAGTCTCAACATCGATGATATGGAATTTAGCAATTTTTACTAGTTCTCCGACTTTCATAAGCAGTGTAATTTATCCAAGGGCTCTTTCTCGCCTTTGGTTGAATCTTCTTAGCATCATTTTATCGGTCATAAGCTTCTGAGCTTTAATGTTCAAGGAGGACAACGTCCATTGGCTCATCAAGTTGAGGGATGCTCCATGATCTACCAATACTCTGGATTACACAAATCTGTCAATGTTAACGAAGATATAGAGTGGACGATTATGGTTGGCGGTATCGAGCAAAAAGTCTCCATCTGTAAAGGTTACCCTAGAATGTTCTTTCAATGAGTAAAATTCATTCGAGGATGTTCTGGCCAACTGGGCGAAGAAAATCTCTGGATCAAGCAAAGTTGTAACCAGAGAGTCTCTCATCTCCTTTGACAGGATTAGAGCGTCATAGATGCTTAATGTGGCTGGAAACTTCCTAAGATGAGCTAGTACATTGTAATTCACTTTGTATGACCCTTCGATTTACTCTTGGTTATGTGGTTCTTCTACTGGCAGAGGTGAAAGTAGCTCCTCTCACGTTACTATTTGCTTTCCTTTATCCGTCAGAGCTGTTCTTTGGGGTAATACTCTCCTGCTCCTTAAGTTCACCTCTGTAATTTCTTCTTCTTGAGATGTCATAGGAGAATCTTCTGGCATTTTTTCTTTATCGGAAAGATCTAAGTTGATGGCAAGTGGTGCACCGTGGCGCTCAAGGATTGGTTCCTCACTCCCGATGCTGTCGTAAACGGCATTGTCCATGTCTTCTTAGATCTTGTTAACGAGTTCCTCCGGCTCAAGTATGATTTGAGGATCAGTTTGCAAATTTAGATCAAAGCTAGATCGGTCACAATCGATTATGTGATCAATAGAAACAGTTAAAACGTAGCTAAAATCATAATCATTATATTCATAAGACCCTGGAGGGACAAAAAGATAATCGTACAAGGTCAGGGGTTTAAGAGTTTTATTCTCCAAATTCGTGAAAACTAATCTAGCAGAGGTAGTCCCTATCCTACTCCAGTGCTATCAGTCTTTGTGGTGATGTTCTTCTTCTTCTTCTTTAGTGGTAGCAGATTTTTTGACAAAATCCTCATCTCAGGCTTGGCAGGCTGAAGACCTTGAACGGAAGCTTGTGCTGATGTATTCTAGATTTGGTTTAAGACCCTCTTGAGCTTGTTCTAAGTCATGCTCCATCCATCTTTTCTAGTATACAGATCAATCAAAGAGATTGGCTCAGCTGAAATCATATTTGTAGAACTTTTTTCAAGCTCTTTTAGATATTCTTTTGGGATCGTTATATTTCCTTCCTTAAGATTTTTCTTGAGCCAATCCTTAAGGATGAATTAATCCTCTATTGTATGTCCAAGCAATTTGTGATACGGGAAATAATTTGGTTGATCCTTCTTATCGACCTCTTCGAGTTTCTTTGGATCTGGTAATCTGAACTTAGGCTTCTTCATCAGAATTCTAAAAATTTTTGGTATGGCTTCATATTTGAAGGAAAACACCACTTTCCTACATTCTGTAATGGACATTTTCTTGTTGTCTATTTGGTATGATCCTCCTTAAGGTGGTTGCTAGTTAGACTGGTCATACTATTGTGTCTCTTATTGAGAATGCTGCAATGATGACTGACGAGAATTCTCTGCATATATCTTCAATTGTTTTCCTTTATTGACCATTTCCACTGTTCTGAACTTCTTTTTAAATACTCTGGTCATCCTGGACTTCTCGTCCTTCTCATAAGAATACATATGCTTGACTCCTTTTTGAAGATTGCTAGTTTTGCTGAGTAACTTCTCGTTGGATTTAATGGTGAGTCCCTTGAGCATGCAATCTACTAGCCCATGAATGCTCTTGAGTAAGATCTCAATCACATGATGTTCCTGTAGCTGAGGTTCACATTTCATGCTAAGGTTTCTCCACCTCAAAATATAGTCCACTAGAGTCTCATTAGGCTTCTGCTTCTTTACTACGAGTTCTCATATAGACACATGATCTTGCGCTCCGGTAAATCTCTTCATGAACAATTGTTCTAATTTAGCGAATTTCTTGACTGATATGTTGGGTAATTTGGCATAACAATCAAAAGCTACTCCTGATAGGCTGCTGATAAACTGCCAAACGAATAAAGCTTCATTTCCTCCTGTGTTTTCACAACTAGCTCGAAAATGTGTTATATGTTGCCTGGGATTTCTGGTCCTGTCAAATATTTTAAAATTTGGCAATACAAAACCCTTAGGACAGGGTATGGCATCGAACTTCTCCAGGTAAGGTCTACCTATCAAAATCAATGCACCACCCTTCTATTGGGCTAAGGCCTCCCAAACTTGCTCGACCATTTGCTCAAATTCTTTTTCTGGTATGGCATTTGATAGAAAAACCTTCTTTTGTTGATCCTCTGTATTTGCTGAGGAAACTTCCCTTCTTTCATCTGTGATAAGTATAATCTCCGATTGATTGACTTCTAGGGAGGCTAACTGTGGTAGTTGAGACTGTCCCTGAGCTGTGGCGATGGCGGTCATGGCAGCAGCCATCTCTTCCATTCTTTTAAAACAACCCTACATAGCTCATCCATGGTGTTCTCTATTACGAGAGGTTGAGCGTCATGCATAGATCCAATGGCTCTAGTGTCGATGACATGGATATCCATGAAATCTTCCTCAAGGTAATCATTGAAATCAAAATATTCATCATCATCATCGATGGAAACTCCATGTTCTTGAGCCAACTCAGAAATCTCGACCCTCAGCTTTTCAACCTTTCCTTTAATTATTAATCTTTATAGCACCTTGAGATCTTGAGGACTTTGCTGGACATCGTCTACTTGCTTCTCTATCTTGCTAGCAATTGCTACAACAATGTCAGATATTTCGGACCCTTGCTTCATTCAATGATCATGTCCTGTGGGCCTACTGAACTGTATCAAAAGCATTCTTTTCTTTGATGGTGATGTTTTGAGACAGAGTGTCTCATTAGAAACATCATCATGTCGAAGAGAAGTATGCTCCCCATGGTGCAGACCAGATACAGTACTGGGTAACCACTTCCTCTTTCCCATTGGAACTTTAAGAACATCTTTTTGCATGGTAATTGGTAGAATTCTTGGACCCAGACACGACTTTATATATGCTTAAAAATACAAGAATTTGATACTGCTGTTAG
>NEWO01000476.1:348434-361740 GCA_003013225.1 Phalaenopsis aphrodite
ATTGCCTAAGCATCCATCCATAAATTGTCCACATTCAATGCACCTTAGAAATAACTGATGATCTCGCCGTCGGCGTCGTTGGGCTCACCGTCGGCGCCCTAGTTTAAATCTTCACATTTTGGACCTTTTCGCTCTAAATTCGCTCCTTTATGCATCTTTATGCTCCAATGACAATAATTCATCATACCTGCAACAAAACATCAAAAATACCTTTCTTTAAAGTGCAATATCATCAAAAATAGTGTAAAATAGGTATGGAAATCTCAACATATTTTCCTTTAGTCAAAATTCCCCAAACTTAACTATTACTTGTCCTCAAGTAATTTTAGTACTATGTAAAATTTATGATCTTTTGTAGTAAAGTTTTAATTTAGAAAAACTATAAGTTTGATTAAGTAAATATCATAGTGAGATTTAAAAAAAAAATTCAAGTAATTAAATTAACTCTGTAGCTACAAGATTATGTAGTCATCAAGTTTAAGAGTTCTAGTCTTCTATTCATTTCCAAAATGACTATATGTTGTAATATCAAGTCACTTAGAATATTCAAATAATAGAAACTTCATGAGAACACTACTAGTAAAAGATCTAATCCATAAATATAAGTTCAGGAATATATTTAGGTTTTCCCTTTAGGTAGGTCTAGTGAAGCCAATTTTTTATTAGGCATCTCCTCAAGCTTCTCCTCACTTTCATATTTTTTTTTCTTTCTTCTCTTTTCTCTTTTTCATTTGGATTGCTTTCAATTCTATATATTTTTCTTTTATTTTTAGGGAGTGTTGTTAATCGTTTCTTTTTTCTTTTTCAAGTGAGGATTACTATATCTAGATAGCCTTTAATGATTTTAAACATAACCTTTCTTTCCCTAAATTTGAAACTCAAAGCATTCCATTACCTTATAAATATTTCATTGTTTTTACGTCATTGAGCCCCAAATTTTTCTTTCTCAAATGAATTTCCAACACTTCAAAATATAGTTTCCTTTACTTTAAATAGTTAACTATAGTCTTATTCTCTTATACTAAATATCTTAATCTACAAAATTAATTTTCATTACAAAAATATTCCTTTAAATCTACCATAATATTTAAATATCTACAAAATATAGTTACCTGAATTAAATTCACTTCATAAAATCATATTATTAAATTTTGAAAATATTTAATTTGAGAACATCTAATAGTTAATCTTTTCCTTCCCTCCTCAAAACTTAAATTTTTTAATATGAAATGATACAGGTGGAAAGAAAAATTCTAAATATAAATCACAACTCAGTACCTTAGGCATTTTCATCATTATGAAATTTTTGCAATCCTCAAAATTTCTACTTCACCTGGTCTATAACATTAGAAGCTTTCTATACATATAAATCATTAGAGAATTTGCTGGGTAATGAAATTTTGAAATAAGTTCAAAACTAAACATTATACAAACACAATATTTTGCTAACACATCCACAATACTAAACAAAACAATTACAATTAAAATGCAAAATAAAAATTACATAACATTACAAATTAACAAATTTCAACTACCACACCAACAATTATAACAATAATTAAAATTATCCAATTACAACATAAAAATGAAACTAAAAACACACAAATATCTATTTTATTACAAAAATTACAAAAATAAAAGTAAAAGTACATCAATTACTATCAAATGTTAAAATCCCAAACTATGTCTTCGTCTTCTTGGTCAATAGGTGGATTGGGCTGATACTGAGTATATCGGGGGAATTCAGGAAAAGTAACATCTAGCTCACCTCTGTAGTGTCGGGCCATAGCTTCATAGTAAGCTATCTCAAAGTCTGAATGCCTCTGTAGGTACTCACTATCATAATCATGTCTACATTCTAAACCTCCAATCCTTTCATTTATTAGCTCTAGACTCTTTCGCTGCAAGGTCAACTCATTCATTAAGTCAGTCAGGGTAGGGGAACTAGAAGGTGGAAGGTCATAACTAGTAGAGGGGATATCTCTACTAGTAGAAGGTTCTTGACTTCTACTCCCAGTTCTCCATTTTTCATGGGATTCGTATGTCTTTAAATTAGCTTTATTAATGGGTTTCATATGGTAAACCCTTTCTTCATCTCCTCCAGCTTCTACTCCAGAAAGTTGGCAAAGTGCATAAATGAGGCCAGGATGTCTTAGACCTCCACTTGTTTCACTCCTTGTTGTGGTCAATATATTCTTAAAAATGATTCTCCCCACATTTATATTTTTGTTATTTTGAATATAGAAATTCAGAATAGCTCTATCTCTCGTTACCTCACTATGGTGATAGGTCGGTAACAGAGTAGGGAAAATAAAATAGTGTTAGGCTTTAGATGTGGCATTCAACATGGAAGCAAAAAAATTTACCTGTTCTCGTTGCTTTATCTTCCGTGTTCCTTTCCTGTCAGTGAAAAAGTTGAGAACATCATTCAGTGGGCCCTCCATTGTACTGAAGGTTTCATATTGGAAGCTATAAGAGTCTGAGACTTCATAAAAGGAGTTAATGCTAGCGACATTAAATTCAACAGAAAATCCCCGCACTTGAACGATTCCATCCTCAAAATATAGCACGTTAGCATAAAACTCTTTTACAATATTAGCAGAAGCCTTATTGCTGGTGTAACAGAAGTTTTCCCACCTCCGCTCGGTAATAACTTGTTCAATTTCTCCTCTCGGACTCTCAAAAACTCAATCTTGTATACATTTCTTTCCTTCAAATACTAAAGTAAACCTCGATTAAACCTTTGCATTGACGAAGTGAGACTCGTCAAACTCAGGTCACCTCTTTTATCGTGGATCCATTTTAATCTAATCAAAATTATAGAAAAATTCCAAAATATACTTCAAATATGCAAATAATGGCTTCCAAGAGTGATTTTAAGAGTTCAAAACTAAATTCCATGAATTTCTTCTCAATATTTTCTTCACATTCTCAATTTTTTTGGATCTTCTCAATGTGTAAGAAATTCATGGTGAAAATCAAATATTTTTAGTTTGGAGTGAAGCTCTTACCAAGAGATGATCAAATCCGGTGTCTAAATGCCTTGAAATTGCCCCTAAATCAAAGATCTCTCAAGCCGTAGGTCAAAATTTTCATTTTTTAGAGGAAGGGGATGATGAATAGTGGTGGGTGACTGGTCAAAATCGCGATTAAAGGTGTTTTTTTGTGATCTCACCGTCGGTGAGGTCTCAGTGCCTTCAGCGAGCTCTATTGGATTAATATCCTAAGCCTTAGAAAAAGTCCTTCGTCAGCAGCTTCTAGGGCGCCATCAGCGGCGTCTACGGTGCCGTCGACGAGCTCTATTGAATTGGTTCAATTTCTGGATTTTTGAGATTTTGATCAATTTTAAGCCTCAACGACATGCGTTCAATCATTATAGACATAATTTTAAGTGATTAAATGATGTAATATCACAAATAAATATTCACAACACAAAACATCACAATTATATATAAATTCTAAGGGTTACAATACACGTCACAACACATACCTAAGTTTGGTATTTTCTCAACCTTAATACATCAATTCAGCATTGCAATCCATGCCACAACCCTCAAAATGTTGAAAAAAAACATCGTATGCTCAGTCTCAACTATACAAAGATCTAAAAGCAAAATTCTAAAGCAAAGAAAACATAAAGTTCAAATCAAGTTACACACATAGACAGATTGGTAGCAAGGAAAATCTACTATTCTTTAGATTCACTGCTAGATTCTCCTCTGAGATCTTCCATTGATTGCACATGAATGATGTGGTTATAGAAGGGTTGGTATGGAAATTCTTCAGTAGAGTCCTCTTATATCAATTTCTTACTTCTCATCAGCCGTATCAAACTATCTTTGATATGTCCAGAGTGATTAAAATGTCCTTTCATCCTCTAGTCTAGATGATCGAAGAAATTAAAGATTTTGTTAATTGCATTCATAAGATTTTGTACCTCCTTCTCCAATTTCTTGATTCTGCGCAGGATCACTAATGTTTTGTTCGGAACTAAAGGTTGAATAGGGAGTGAATTTTGAGACGATTGATCTACCATAATAGTAATATCATTTTCATCTTCATTGGCTGGGCATTTTTCAGTTGGGTTCAAGGGCTTCCAAGGTAGAAGTACCTTTTCCCAATTTACATAAGATACTTGAAACTGACTGTAAAGTAAGAATAATATGGAAGGATGCCCAAGCCCATAAGTTGATCCATGAACGATCAGGTCCAAAACAGACTTCACAATTATAGATTCAATATCGATCGTCAGTCCCATTTGGATGTAATAATTCAGAATAGCACTTTCCTTAAAAGCTTTACCGATCCTCATTGTCAGTAACAATTTTGCAGAAATGAAGAAGTGCCAGTGTTTAGAAACGGGGTTTAGAAGTGTCACAGAAAGACTAACATACCTGTTTTCTCTCATTTCTCAATCTTCAGTTTTGTCCGTTAAATATCAGTAAATTTCATTCACCAGGTTTCTTGTCGAGATGAAGTTGGAATAATGGCAGACAGGAACATTCTCAATCAGATATAACTCATTGATCATTGTAGGAGTAAAATTTATCCATCTACCTTGCACATAGATGACTCCCTGGTTGATTCCATTCAAATTAGCATACAATTCCTTCACCACAAGAAAAACTACGGCGGTTGTAGTGTAGCATAACACTTCCCATATTCATTGCACAATCAACTCTTCAATTGTTGTAGAAGGACTATTCAATCCTCAATTTACAAATCCTTGTTCCTTGATTAATCTTTTCTTTGCTAGTACCTTGTTGAAGATTCGCTGCGCCCCAGCACTAATGAACATTCTCCGGTTGAAAACTCGCATTCTATGGTTTTCAGGGGAATTAGACGCCATATGGATGAATTTAGTGGAGTTTCACTTCATTTTTGGAGAAATACAAACTTAGGAATCAAAATTTGAAGTTTAAAAGGAGTAACTCCCGCCTAAAACTGCCAAAAACCGTCCATTCAAACTCCAAAACCGTCATCCTGCCTGTCTTGCCGTTAGCGGAGTCGAGGGCACCGTCGGTGAGCCTTTAGAATTTAATTTCCTGGACTCTCGGAAAAAACCCACTGTTGGAAAAGCTTCACGGCGTCGTCAATGCCCAAGGGAAAAATTGCACAGTTTTGCTCTAGTCCGAATGCGTTCCAATGTTTCTCTATGGATCTAATTTTTATAATGTTTCAAGGATAAATATGTGTAGTAGAGTTCAATACTACCACAAACTAATGATAATTTCAAACAAAGCTACTATAATCACAATAAAAATAAAGATCATTATGGGTTGCCTCCCATAAAGCGCTTGGTTTAACGTCGTTAGCCCGACCTATTCAGGTATTATTCAGGTTGACCGATCATTAAAACCTCTTTAAAATTTGGTATTTTACCCTCAAAATACAGTTTTAATCTGTGTCCATTAGTTTAAATCTATTTCCAGTCTTTCGATCATTGATTTCAACAGCTCTGTAAATAAAAACTTGAGTCAGAGTAAAGGGTCCTAACCAACGAGACTTCAATTTCCCAGGGAAAAACTTTAGCCTTGTATTGTAAAGCAAAACTTTTTATCCTTGTTCAAAGTTCTTCTAGTTAATCTTCCGATCATGCCATAACTTTAGTTTCTCCTTATAAATTTTATTGTTATCATAAGATTCATTTCTTAATTCTTCCAATTCATTCAATTGTAACAATCTCTTCTTACCAGCATCTTTTAAATTATAATTCAATTCTTTAATCGCTTTATGCATTATGCTCTAATTCTACTGGTAAGTGACAAGTCTTTCCAAAAATTAGTCTGTAAGGAGTCATTCCAATAGGAGTTTTATAAGCAGTCATGTAAGCCCACAATGCAGTATCCAGTCTAGTGGACCAATCTATTCTACTAGGGCTTAGTGTCTTTTCAAATATTTGTTTAATCTATCTATTAGAAACTTCAGCTAACCCACTGGTTTAAGGGTGATAGGCAGTAGAGATTCTATGAATAATATTAAACTTTTTTGCCAATCTCTGCATGTATTTATTCCTAAAATGGGATCCTCCGTTGGTGATAATCATTCTCGGCATTTCGTATCGAGTGAAAATATTTTTCATTAAAAATCTTAAAACACTTTTAGCGTCACAATGAGGTAAAGCTTGTGCTTCAATCTACTTTGAAATGTAGTCTACTGTAATTAATATATATAAGTTCCCAAATGAAGGAATAAATGGTCCCATGAAATCTATTCCCTAAACATTAAAGATCTTAACTTCTAAAATGAAATTCAGAGGCATTTCATTTCTTCTAGATATATTGCCTACTTGCTGCAATCGATCACAAGTTTTATGTATCTATAAACATCTTTAAAGATAGTAGGCCAATAGAATCTAGCTTGTAAAATTTTATAAGAAGTTTTATCAATCCCAAACGTCCTCTAAATTCAGAATCATGATATTTCTGAATGATTAGCACAATTTCATCATAAGGTACACATCTTCTAATTAGAAGATCCTTACATTGTTTATATAAATTAGGCTCATCTAAAAAATATGCTTTCGCATAATGAATGAATTTTCTTTGTTGTTGCAATGTCAGCATAGGTGGCAAAATATCACTTACAAAATAATTAACAATATCGGCATACCATGGTATTTTCCACTCTTTAATATTATAAAGTTATTCATCAGGGAAACTGTCTATATTTTCATCGTTGGTGTCAGATAATTCATGATTTTCTAATCTCAACAAATGATCAGCAATTTCATTATCAGTTCTCTTTCTATCAATAACCACAAGATCAAATTCTTCCATCAAAAGTATCCGTCTAAGTAACCTTGGTTTGACATCCTTCCTTTACTTTAGATATTTAATAGCAGAGTGATCAGTGTGCACAACATATTTAGTTCCAATTAAATAAGATCTAAATTTATTTAAAGCATACACAACGGCCAGTAACTCTTTTTCAAAAACAGTATAGTTAATTTGAGCATCATTAAGATTTTTACTAGCGTAGTATATAACTTTGAAAATCTTTTCATACCTTTGTCCAAGAATAGCTCCAATAGCATAATCACTAGCATCACACATCAGTTCAAATGGTTTCTCCTAGTTAGGTGAAACTATAATAGAGGCTGTGATTAATTTTTTCTTTAATAACTCAAAGGCATTTAAACAGCTTTCAGTGAATTCAATTTTCTTGTCCTTTTCTAAAAGTTGGCATAGCAGTTTAGTAATTTTTAAAAAATCTTTAATAAAACGCCTGTAAAAACCAACATGTTCAAGAAAACTCCTAACCTCTCTTACATTAGTAGGAGGTGCTAGTTTAGATATAACTTGAATTTTTGTAGGGTCTGCTTCCATACCATTTTCCAAAATTTTATGGCTTAACACAATTCCTCCTGCAACCATAAATTGACATTTCTCCCAATTTAGAACTAAACTAGTTCTTTTGCATAACTCCCAAACTTTTTCAAGATAATTTAAGAATGCGCCAAATGATGTTCTAAATATAGAGAAATCATCCATAAATACATCCAATCCATCATCAATTAACTTACTAAATATAAACATCATACATCTTTGGAATATTGCAGGTGCATTACATAATCCAAAAGTCATTCTTCAAAAAGCAAAAGTTTGAAAAGGACTAGTAAATGTGGTCTTTTCTTGATCCTCAGAGGTAATAGGAATTTGATGGTAACCTGCACATCCATCTAAAAAATAAATATATTTGTGCTCAGTAAGTATTTCTACTATTTGGTCTAAAATGGTAGAGAGAAGTGATCTTTCCTAGTAGCAATGTTTAATTTTCTATAATCAATGCAAATACGCCACCCAGTAACTTATCCGATAGGTATTAATTCATTGATCTCTTTTGTTTCAACAATCACTCCTTTCTTAGGAACGAAATGAATTGGTCTTACCCAAGCACTGTCTGAAATAGGATATATAATTTCAGTGTCCAACCATTTTAAAATTTCCTTCTTAACTACTTCTTTTATCATTGTGTTTAATCTCCTTTATGGATCAACTCTTGATTTATATTGTTCATCTAGTACAATTCTGTACATACAAATCAAAGGAATGATTCTTTAAATATCAGGTAAGGTCCAATAAAAAACTTTCTTATATCTTTTTAATGTATCCAACAATCTTTTCTCTTGTAAATCATTTAATTCTAAAGATATAATAACAGTGTAGATGAGTCTCCCAGAAACACATACTTTAAGTGGTTAGACAATATTTTCAACTCAAGTTCAGGTAGTTTTATAATTGAAAGAACTAGATTTATATCAGCATTTTCTGTAATATCCAGCATCTCAAATCTTCCCTGAACATAATCTAATTCTTCATTTTCTATTTCATCCAAAACTTCATCACTATCTTCAAATTGTTCTTTCTCTTCAAAATGTTCTTTAAAATGCTCATTCATTAGATGTTCACTAATTTCCATGTGAAAACATTCATTATCTCTTTCAACAGCAGGGTATTTCATAGATTTCGCAATGTTAAAAGTCACTTCTTGATCGTTAACTCTCATAGTCAATTCTCCTTTTTGAACATCTATCATAGCTTTTCCAGTAGCTAAAAATGGTCTCCCTAAAATGATAGGTATTTCTTTATCTTCCTCCATATCTAAAACAATGAAATCCATAGGAAAGATAAATTTATCAACCTTTACTAACACATCTTCTATAACTCTCTTATGAAAAGTAATTGAACGCTCTGTTAACTGAAGAGTTACAAAAGTACGTGAGACTTCTCCTAATCCTAATCTTTTAAAAATTAATAGAGGCATAAGATTAATGCTCGCTCCCAAATCACATAAGGCTCTTCCATAAAATTTTTTACCGATAACACATTGTATGGTGAAACTACCCGAATCTTTTAATTTTTAAGGAAGCTTTTTCTGAATAATTGCACTACACTCCTCGCTAAGTGCGACCATTTCATTATCAATGAACTTCCTTTTCTTGTTCAGAATATCTTTCATAAATTTCACATAATTGGGCATTTGCTCTAAAGCTTCTACAAAGGGAATATTTACCTTTATTTTCTTAAGAATTTCTAAAAACTTAGAAAATTGTTTATTCTGTTTGTGTTGCTTCAATTTTTGAAGAAACGGTGGTGGAGATTTCTCCACAGTAATTTTCATTGGTGTAAGTGGATATTCTAAATCTGGGTATTCACGATCCTTTTCTTTTTCCGTATCCACTTTCTCTTTTTAAGTTTCCATTTCTTTCTGCATTCTTGTTTCCAATTCTTTTCCACTTCATAATTGTATCGCTTTTATTTGTTCTTTTCTTTGATCTTTAGAATTTGGCTCCACAGTACTAGAAAAGGTTCATAATGTTCTGTTACTAAGCACAGTAGCGATATGACCTAATTGATTTTCAATATTCTTAATAGAAGTTCCTTGATTTTGTAATTGATTTCCTTGAATTTGTAATTGATTTCCTTAATTCAACAACTTTTGACCCATGTTTAATATCATCTCTCCCATAGACAACTTCTTTTCCTTAATTTGAGTGTTATTGTTAAATCATGGAGGATAAGAAGGTCTATAATTAACATTTCCTTTGTTGGATGTATTTCCTGATGGGTTCACTGGCTTGTTCGCCCATTGTTGATTTGTAGCAGAATTGTTATTCCAATTTAAATTTGGATGATTCTTCCAACCTGGGTTATAATAGTTTGAATAAGGGTTGTTTGGTCTATTAATAGCATTTAAAGTCTCATACAAAGGTTGAACATCCACAAATTGCCTAGACGAATTCTCTTCCATCATAGTGGGTATTGAAGAATAATTCATTCCAAAATGATCTAATTTCTTTGATATTAAAGCAATCTGTGAAGCTAACATAGATATTGCATCAGAATTATGGATACTAGCTACTCTTTATGGATTTACCCTTTCAGTGGGCCATTGAAAATTGTTGGTAACCATCTCTTCTATTAACGAATAAGCCTCATCAAAAAGTTTTAACATTAAAGAACCACCACCCGCAGCATCTATAATCCATCTAAGTGATCCCACTAATCCATTATAAAAAGTTTGAATTATCAACCAATCTGGTAACGAATGATGAGGGAACTTCCTAAGAAGATCTTTAAATCTCTCACAAGCTTCATATATCGACTCTCCATCAATCTGACAAAATGATGTTATGTCATTTCTAAGTTTAGCAATTTTTTATGGGGGGAAATATTTGGATATAAATTTCTGTGAAAGTTCTCCCCAAGTTCTAATTGATCTAGGTGCTAACAAATTTAACCACATCTTAGCCTTATCCCTAAGTGAAAAAGGAAAAAATCTATGTCTAACAACATCGTTTGAAACTCTATCATATTTAAAGGTATAGCAAAGCTCTAAAAAACTAGCGAGGTGTAAATTAGGATCTTCACTTTGTGTACCTCCAAATTAATTATTTTGTACCATTTGGATAATAGCAGGTTTAAGCTCAAATGAATTAGCAGCTACATCAGGATTTTGGATAGATAAGTGAATTTCATCTGTTGTAGGATCTGCATAATCTTTTAAAGGTCTAGGTTGGTGTTCATTTTTTATTCCTTGATTGTTCACGTTGTTTTCCATTGTGTCAGGATTTCTAAGTTCTCTTCTCAGTCTTCTAATTTTTCTAACAGTGCCTTCTAATTTCAAATTATAGTGTATAAGATTTTCAGGTCCAAATTTATGCATACAATTGAAATCAGTACACAGAAAAATAGTTAACTAAATATGAAATAAGTTGCAATTCAAGTAACAATTTTCTAGTAGTCTTAATTTGTCTGTTACTCTAATTATGATTCTTGTTTACTCCATGACAATGGCGCCAAAAACATGACAGTGACTTTATATATGCTTTAAAATATAAGTATTTAATACTGCTGCCACAAGATTTAATTCCTCAGAAATGACAACAAAATCTTGATAACGATTATAAATTCGATAAAGATGTATATATTAAATATTCAATAATGGTAAAGTCACACTTATCAACGCAAGTATATGAATCGCTCAAGTAATATAAGGCTCTAATGGAGTCCTAGATATCAATCCCACAGGGAGTAATATTAGAACTACGAACTAAGATTTTAGAAAATCAAGTCTTCATCAAAAAAATATAATTAAAATTGCTTATCTATCACTAATAAGCAATTCAAATAAATATGTAATTTTAATAACTCTTAAATAACTAATTATACTAATAAACATTCTGATGTGATATTCAATATGTAAGAAAGCATCCTGCTCCTTACCAAGAAATTATAGTGAATGGATAAAGTGAATCAGTTCAAGTTGTATTGTGTCAAATAGGAGCATACCTATTCTTTACCCTTTTGTCCAGGCATAAAGAACATTAACTAATCTTATGCTTGGTTACTGAATCTGCAGCTAGGCTGGAGGGATACCTGCTCTCACTTCGGAGCTCCCACGTTCCCCTCTCCTGAGGGCTAACATCTACACTTCAGCACCCAAACGATAGGACGGAATTGGGAATTCTTGTATGTCACTCTAAAATCTCCACTTCTATGCCCGATAATTTTATTTCCCAATTTATTTGCACCCAACTTCCAAGGGCTTTGACCTCCCTGAATCTTGGATGTAATCTTCACTTTAATTATAAAACTCAACATATTTTAAAAAATCAATTGGCCAGATTGAAAGTAAATTAAGATTGAAGTGCAATGATCATCACAACTTCTTTAACATTTTGAACACTCAACCAATTCAAATCACTATTTCACAAATCTCAAGACAAGGAGAAAGATAGAGAAAACTACTCAGAACTCATGGGGAAAACACAACAAAACTCATAATTCATATATAAAAGCAAAGTCATACAATGTACAACAAGTAAATAACACTTATCTCTAACTTTTCCCCAAGCAATCTCCTCGAAGTTCCTCTGAATCTTTTCATTTATTTACAGCATACAGAATTCTTCTTCGAAACGGCAAGGAGGTATAAATCTCTCACTTTCCCTTCACTCTTACAATCTCTCGAAGAATTCCTCACAATCTAACCCTAAAGTAAACTCTCTACACACTACTAGGGCTCTTGGACTTTAATATAACCTTCCAACTCCTCAAATTCTAGAGCCTCCCTCTTCAAATTTTTGGTCAAAGTCTTCTTTTAAAGATGTAGAAGAGTTTTTCCAAGAGTTGCCTAAGCATCCCTCCAAAAATCATCCACATTCAGTGCACCTTTGGAAATAACCGCCGATCTCGCCGTCGGCGGCCTAGAGGGCACCATCAGCAGGCCTTCTAAATTATTTTTCTGGAGTCTCGGAAAAATCTCTTTGTCGACGCCATTGGGCTCGCCGTCAGCGCCCTAGTTCAAATCTTCACATTTTGGTCCTTTTCGCTCCAAATTCGCTCATTTTTGCATCTTTTTGCTCTAATGACCATAATTCATCATACTTACAACAAAACATGAAAAATACCTTTCTTTAAAGTGCAATATCATCAAAAATAGTGTAAAATAGGTATGAAAATCTCATCATATTTTCCTTTGGTCACTTCACTATCCGCTTCTTAAAGTTAAAACTCCACACCTCTCCTTACTTAATCAAGTGATACTAGTTTATGATTTTTCATAAAGCCTCATTCCTTTCTTCTTACATGAAATTCTAAAATTCTTTACACTTCAAAAATACAATTTTCCTTCACTTAACATTGAAAAACATAGTCTTATCCTATCATACCAATATCTTTAACTTTAGAATTGCATAAAAGATTAATTCCTTTACTTATTGATATTAAAAGTCACACATTTACATTAGTTTTACTTTTCGTAAGAAAATATCCTATTTTTTGGGCAAAAATAGGATATTTTCTTATTTATCAATTGCAAGCCCAATCAAGAGGATTTTGGTAATTTTGGCAATTTTTTGTGGATATTTTGGAAATTTGGTACTTTTGGTGAATTTTGGTCAATTTAGGTAGTGGTGAGGGGTTTGAGATGATTTTTGCAAAAATTTGGGTATTTTGGGTAATTTTGGAAAAAATTAGCGTTGTAAGGGTATTTTGGTAATTTGTGGATTTTGGGCCAAAATGGGCTAACAAGCCATGAAGCCATATGAGGACTCCTTTTGGATGCCCAATGTGCTCGTTCTAACCCTCTTAGCCAAAGACTAGGGGTACAAGGCTTTCCAAAAGGAGTAGAGACCAACCAAAGGGATCTTAAGGTTTAGGGTATGTGAGAGAGTGTAGTGTGTGCAAGTTAGCCCCACCAAAACTAGTTCACCCAGGGTTAGTCCTAAGATCAGACCATCCTATGGGGGACTCCCCTTGAGTTCCCCCATACTAACCCCACCTATTAAGTGCTAGAGGTT
>NEWO01000476.1:366094-378199 GCA_003013225.1 Phalaenopsis aphrodite
AAAGAAAAACTTGATTTTTAACCTATTTAAAATATTTAAAATAATTAAAAATTCATATAAATCACAAAAATAATAAAACTCATGGAAATATTCTAAATTGTTTTCTAAGCACTTAGAAACAATTGAGATATTTTTCCTGATTCTCTAAATAAAGAAATGGTATTTTGAAGCTTAAATAATTTTTAAAGGCTAAAAAATGGAATTCCACTAAAATAATTCCAATAAATCAAATAAAATTCAAAAAAATATAAAATCTTCTTCTCTAAGTTCAATAACCTTAGGGAGACTTTTCAAAAATACAAAACCTAATTTTTTCCATTTAAAATATTTTATAGTTTAATAAATACCCAAAAATTAAAATAATTCTTAAAATCTAAATGAAATTCAAAAAATCATGAAATTTGGTCCAAAGGCTTCTCTCATCTATTTATAATTTTAGTAAAAATTGTAAGGGATTAGGAGTCAACTTGGTCAAGTTAGGATTTTTTTTTTGAAAAAGCCTATTTTTGCATGAAAATAATTATATAAATTAAATTAAATTATGAAAAATCACATTTTCTCCTCTAATGTCTTAATTGACCCATGAATGAGGTATGATAAAAATTCCAAATCATTTGAATTGAATTTGACAAATTATGAAGTGATAGAGCCTTAGGGGCAAATGTGTAATTTTGGAAAATTAGCCTTAATTAACATTTAGGCCTAATTTAAGGAAGGAAATGGGTAACCACTGATCTTAGTAAATTTATTTGATGTTTTAAAAATAAGGGGTTAATTGGTAGAAACCAACCTTACTTTCCTAATTAAGTTAATAAATTTCTAAATTATTAAAACTTGGAAGTTTATTAAAATAAAATGAATCTAGGACTTAGGGGTATGACTTTTGAAGTTAATAATTAATCAATCTAATACCCCTATTTTGATTTTAAAATAAAATTAAAATTATAAATCATAACCACCTAAAGCCTAATATCTTTAAAACTAATTAAGACACTCACCTAGGTCTTAAGGGCTTAGTAGTGACTTAAGCTAAAGCAAGTTTCATTTAAATGAGGGTTAGAAAAGTAAATATTATTGAAAATTAGAATACCTTTCAAACACTACAAGAGCAATTAGGGTAAAACATTGGCTAAGTGTTCCAACAACACTAACTTGCCTCTTTAAGGGTCTTCACCCACATAATTCTTAAATTGAATTACAAGTGATAATTAACTTATTCTTAGGCATAATTGAGACATCAATATTCAGTGAGTATTATGGGTATTTACAGGATGATTTATTAATCAACATAATAAGTTTAAAAAAACTCAGAGTTTTCCACCAGGCAGCAAGAGAGTAGCACAGACCTGCTTCTTTCTCTAGATCTATTGGATAATTTGAAGATCTACTAAACTTAACATGTTTTTCTTGACAAAATCATCCTTAATTAAATTCCTAAGAACCCACCAAGATATGAAATAAGGTTAGGAAAACTACCAAAACATTACTTTTTGTCTCTATATAAACTGCATTAACATGCATTTTGAGTTTCAGGTGATGGAACGAGAAGACTCGCCAGGTACGCTTTTACAATTTTCAACATTGTCTTTCTTGTATCTTCATACTGTGCTTTTATACCTGCAAACTTGCATGAAACCTTGCATGAAACTAAAAGAATCAGGATAACCAGAACCAAAATCAAAACTAAAATCAACCAAGATAAAATTCAACTCACAACATTCAAAATATAAAACAACTCAAAATTTAATCACAAACATCACACTAAATTACAATTGCAACTAAATTAAGACGTCTGTATCGGATGATCGGGAATCCCTTGGAGGAGGTAACCAAGGGTTGCTAACAAGGCTTCCCACGGTCTAAATAAAATTATGGAACTCATTAAGTTGAGTTTAGTAAGTTCATTTGAACTAAGTGAATCCAATAGAAAATAGTGGTGCTGGAACGAGGGAACCGTAGGATCCTAACCGGTGTCACTCTAATAACCTTTAATATGCCCCTATAAAATTTAAAGAACTTCAACTACAGGTCCACTTGATTTGACATTATAACTTGACACACTATAAAACTCAAACTCGTCGCGGCAAGGAGCTTGGAACTAGCATGGTGGGCAGTGCGGCCATCTTCAATAGCAAAACCTGTCTTGCCCAGCTAAACCAATCTTCCTTCCTTAGACTTAAACGACAAAGTCATAGGACTTCAAGGTTTTTTTCTTATGCACCGTAAATCCTTACCTTATCTTTAGGCCTTTGTATAGCTCTGCTATACAATATAAGCCCTAACTCGTCTTAGAATTCCAAGGTTGTCGTTTGTCACGACATAAACCCTCACATCTTCCAGGCTTTTTGTGTGATAGTTTCACATGAATTGTAAGCCCTAACTAATAAAATTGGCAGAATGAAACACCTAAATATTTCTCCTCAAAATTGAAGCCAAACATTATGTTAGCTACGAAAGTCACCGATGTTCCCATCTGGTTCCATGACATCCCCTAGTTCTTCCTTCTTTGGACTGCAACAAAATGTTCCAAATTTGAATCAATCCCCTTTCACACCTCTACATCTGTTCTCATTGAAAATTCCTATTCTTTTGAAACTCCTTGAAGATAATATTTCCTAATTTTATCGAGAGTCTTCTTAGGTAACTTTGGTCATTTAAGATGTAATTAACTATAGCGGCTTGCCCTTATAGGAAGCACGTCCGAACCTAGCTTAAAATAAACCCTATTTAATCCTTTATATTAAATAGGGGAACTTATTAGAAAATACAAAGGTTTCGTAGACCAGACGGATGTCATAATTTTTTAGTTTATTTAATCGAGCTTCATCCTCAAGTCTTGTGTTTATCCTTCGAGATAGATACAGGGTTTGAGGTAAAGTCTCTTTCATTTAAACTATGAAAAATATGGGGTGAGTTTGATTTCATACTTTTCTAAAACTAAAAATATATGTAAATTAAATTGTCCTTCCAAAGCGGGCGACGAGATTTCAATTCTGGTGACCGACAGCTTCTTACGGGCAACTCCCCTCCAACCTAAAAATAGCGCAGATAGCTTTTGGCGACTCCGCCGGAGACAAGCTTTTCTCTCCATTCAAATCAAGAAATATTATTTTCACACATCAGGAATATGTTCATGTCCCTCTTGGACCAAATTGCCCTTGTTCCATTGGAATACTTTACCCATGTCTATCTTGGGAAAGTACAACTAACTCTTTAGACTTCAGGACTAGCTGTTCAACCATCTTTGAACAGAGGGATTCATATGGCCATTAAGGAATCCTTAAATTTTCCTGTGGGGTTGGACCCCCAATAGGATTGTAAGTGGACTAGTTCCACGTGGGCATTTTCTGCCACTAAGTAGGTCCTGCACTGCATCCTAAAATACTTCACATCTCCCTTCCAAAATTAATTTGTTATTCCGTAAATTAAACCAAATTGTGTTGTGCGGCGCGCACTTTCAAATTTTCTTAGATTAATTAAATTTTTTACACCTCTTAACTTTTCTTAAACAAGATTTTAAATACCAATAAATTAAAACTCGTCCGGTCTACAGATAAACCTCTACTTTCAGTGCTTGCACTAAAAATTACAAGGTTTTGACCATATAGCTAACTCTGAAAATTTCTGTTTTTAAGCTCGCTGCAATGGTCTACCCAACGCTGACCTTTTCCTGCAACCTGCCAATGGACCGTAGCGCCCGTAACGTTGCTCCCACCATCTAATTTAGAGCTGGATTGGAAGATCTCGAGGTCATCCTTGGGAAAACCCCGTTCGTGGTAATGAAGATTGTCGCTCCAGAAATGCAGAAGCCGTCTGCAGAATTCAACCTGAACTGCCTTCAAGATTTCCCTGCCTAGAAGAAGGCTAAAGCTATTGCCGTTGCGGCACCCGTCAAACCTGCGAGCCCTGCTACTGTTAAGGGGAAAGAAGTGATGATTGTTAAGGATCTGACTGAGGGATTAACTGTGCCACCACCCGTGTTTGAAATTAGATCAAGTTTGAGGACTGTACCGCTGACCCAAACTCAGAGGAGGAACCGTAACAGAAAAGTTTGGAGGTCCATCAAAGCCTAGGCTCCTGAGAAGACACCCATTGAGGAGGAATCTCATCAAGTTGAAGAAGAATTACTGGAAATTTATCCACTCCTGCGAGGAAGTAGATTCTATTCCCTGACAGATACCAAGGGATATGAGAGGATCTGATGGATCACTGTCGCATTACCGTCACTTCATGGACACGGTAAGGAGGGAAAGAAGTTCACTCCTATCACTTGAGTTAGTGCAGTTTTCATAAGGCTTGCTACCAAAGAAGGATGTTTGGTTAGCGAGTTACTTAAACGAGTGGGAGATGAAATTTCCCCTCACATGAAGAAGGAAATTTTGAAGGGCGTCAATTCTGTCAGACAATCCCGCAAAACAGCTGAAGTGCCACCTACTATAATCCCCGTTTGGTTTTGTTTAGGGAATATAACTGATACCGCAGTGATTACTACTGATTATACTGCCACCGGGACAGCAGGCCGTCGACCGGTTAAGTCAAGACTAGGTCCGAAGATCTTACCCATCACATGTTATGAAGATATTTCTACAATCCCAAAGGCAAAGATGAAATGCTTACCTGACATTGTAGCCGGTCTACACCACAGGGAGCATACTTTCCCTCGACACACCGATGTTTCTACTAAGACGCTCCGTCTTGAGACATCATCGTCGAAAAAGAAAAAGGTATGGAAAACCAAGGTCGCCGCATTAATACGGTCCAGTGAGCTCGTGAGACAAGAAATGAAACTAGGATCTGAAATATCTAACATTGTCACGACAATTGCCAGTGAGATTGAGGAATAAGACGAGGATGTCCATCAGGGTCCTCTAGATCTTAAAGCAATCAAGGAATCAATAATTGAGGAAAAAGTTAAGAAACTCAGGATCGAGATTTCTGAGTTGGCTTGAGAACACAAAGTTTATGTTGATAGCGACAATGAAAATTTTAATTACAATGATTACCTGGAGGAGGATTTCATGGATGTCCATGTGATCGAAACCAGAGCCACAACATCTGCGCCCGAGGCTCAACCTCACACCAAAGAGAACGTTGTAGATGAGATGCATAGGGTTATCCTCTTAAGGGATGAGCAGGTTAGTCTACTAGAGAAAAGAATAGAAGAGATGACTGCAGTTATGACCGCCATGGCCACCATTCAGGGGCAATCACAAGCACCGCAATTGGCTTCTCCAGAGATTAATCAACCAGAAATCATACACATTATAGATGAAAGAAGAGAGGCTACTTCAGCAAACAAAGATGAACAACCAAAGCAAGATTCTCCATCAAGGGCCAGCCAGAAATGGAGTTCAAGTAAATGGTTGAAGAAGTACGGGACACCTTAGCCCAATCCAAGGCGGTGCCTCAATTTTAAAGGGTAGACCTTACCCGGACGAGTTCCATGTGGGACATTTCCCCAAGGGTTTTGTGGCCCCAAACTTCAAAATATTCAACAGGACTGGAAATCCCAGACAGCATGTAGCGTATTTCCAAGCCAGCTGTGGCAACACGAGAAAAAAATGAAGCTTTACTCTGCCAACAGTTCATCAGCAGCTTATCAGGAATTGCTTTCGACTGGTAAGCTGACTTGCCCAATGAGTCAATTAAAATATTTTCTGAATTAGAACAGTTAATTGTGAAAAGATTTGCTAGGGCACAACATCATGTGTCTATCAAAGAGCTCATGATGAAAAAGCAAAAGTCTAGCAAAACTTTGGTAGACTATATTTTGAGGTGGAGAAACCTTAGCATGAAATGTGAACCTCAGTTACAGGAACATCATGCGATTGAAATTTTAGTCAAGAGCATTCATAGGCCAGTAGCTTTTATGCTTAAGGGACTCACCATCAAATCCTTCAAGAAGCTACTCAGTAAAGCCAGCAGTCTTCAAGAGGAGATAAAGCACGTGGAGCCACATGAAAAGGCTAAGGTGACCAAAGTATTCGAAAAGAAATTAGGAGTAGTAGCAACTGTTGACAAAGTAAAGCAGCTAATAAAGATATATGCAGAAGAGCACCACCAGTCTTCATCACAGTACTCTCAGAAATAGAATAGTCAATCCAACCAGCGGTCGCCTCAAGAAGGAGCACCTCGAATAGGGGATAAAAGAATATCAGTGTTGGAGCAACAGAAAGTTGTGTATTCCTTTAAGGATGAAGCTGTACCTAAAATATTTAGGAGTCTGATGAAGAAACCAGAATTCAAACTACCAGATCCAAAGAAGCCCGAAAAGGTGGATAAGAAGAATGAGCCAAATTATTACCCATACCACCGGTTGCTTGGGCATACTATAGAAAAAAGCTTTATCTTTAAAGACTGGCTCGAGAAGAACCTCAATGAAGAGAATATAACAATCCTGAAAGAATATTTAAGAGAACCTGAAAAAAGGCTCCATAAATATGATTTCAGTCGAGCCAATCTCTCCAATCGATCTGTATACTGGGACAGATGGATGGAGTACAACTTGGGATGAACTCAAGAGGGTTCTTAATCAAATACATGATTCATCAAAACAATCTTCAACGAATAACAAAGAAGGATAGAATGAGGTCTGGAGTAGGTCATCTAAGAAGATACTGAACAAGATCCATTCTGCATCAAATTAAGCCTCCATTCCGAGTCCGCAACATACCAAGCTCGAGATGAAGATTTTGTTAGGAGATCCTTCGTCGTTAAGAACAAAGAACAAGAAGAAGAAAAGCTTCACAGCAAAGATTGATAGCACAGGGAGGTAGGATAGGGGCTACCTCTACTAGATTGGTTATCTCGGATTTGGGGAAGAAAATCCTCGAACCCTTGACTTTGTATGATTATCTTTTTGTCCCTTCGGGGTCTTATGAATAAAATGATTGTGATTTCAGCTACGTTTTAACTGTTTATGGTGATAACGTAACTGATTCTGACCGATCTAGCTTCGATCTTGATCCCTAAAGCGATCCTTAAATCGTACTTGAGTCCGATGAACTTGTTTTCTAGTCCAAAGAAGGCATTAATAATACCACTTACGACAACACTGATAAAGAGGAGCCAATTCTTGAGCATCATGGTACACCGCTTGTCATCAACTTAAATCTTTTCGATGAAGAGGAAAAGACACCAGAAGATTCAACAATGATATCTCAAGAAGAAGAAATCATGGAAGTTAACTTAAGGAGCGGAAAAGTGTTACCACCAAGAATAGCTCCAACAGACAAAGGAAAATAGATAATGACTCGAGGAGAGATACCCCCACCTCCACCAGTGGAAGAACTACATGAATAAGATAAATTTAGAGGATCATACAAAGTAGACTACAACGTGCTAGCTCATCTTAGGAAGTTGCCGACCCGATTAAGCACGTACGACGCTCTGAGCCTGTCAAAGGAGATGAGAGAATCTCTGGTTATAACTTTGCTTGAACCAGAAATTTGCTTAGCTCAGCTGGCCAACACATCCTCAGATGAAGTTTGCTCGTTGAAGGAACAGTCAGGGGTAACCTTCACAAATGAAGACTTGCTACTCGGTACCGCCAACCACAACCGTCCACTCTACATCTCTGCCAACATCGACAGATTTGTGTTATCCATAGTTTTAGTGGATCTTAAAGCATCTCTTAACTTGATGAGCCTACGGACATTAGCTAATTTGGATATTGAAGCTCAAGAGCTTACGACCGATAAAATGATGTTAAGAGGATTCAACCAAAAGGGAGAAAGAGCCTTAGGATCAATTACATTACTTATGAAGGTTGGAGAACTCATGACAACCGCTAAATTTCATATCATCAACGTTAAGACCTCTTTTAATGCTCAATTGGGTTGACCATGGATTCATGAGCACAATATGGTTCCATCATCTCTACACCAGTACATTAAATACCGCAAAGATGGTCAAGAAAATAGCATCAAGGGAGACCTACAACCATTTTTAGTGCATGAAGTTGGTATCCATGAAGATGCTGCCTACTACACACTTCCAAAGAAGATTATCTTCTCTTGCGAGATTTCTGATAAATAAAGATGAAGATTCAGAAGAATCACAAAAAGGAGGCCATTCAACTTTGCTTCAGCAATTTTCCACCACTCCTTTACAAAGAGATGGTGAAAGGCCTTTTAGTTCGCGCACCCGAGGTCGAGGTCGGGGATGTAGACGAGGAAGGATCAATTTAATTGTTGAGTGGACTAGGCTAACTATCAACATTGGTGATGAAGACAATTCTAAGACGAGATAATGATGATAAGACGGAAAAGACCTCAGTATGAGATATCCCTAGAAGATACCGAAAAGAATGAATATGAAACAATGTATGATCGGATAAACAACTATGTGAATGCTATGACCCTCACTCTGATTCTCCCTCAAAAGGTCCAAGGAAGTCCGTAGTGTTGGTTCAATGCTGATCAAATTTTACCGTGCTTCTACCTTTACTGAGCTTGAAAAACATATAAACTTGGATGTTGATTCTAATGAATTAATAGAATTGCCTTTTGGTTACTTCTCGCCTTGTGTTCAAAAGTTAATTAAACTGGGACACTTATCAAAACAAATGCCAAAAGTTAAATTTCAACTTTTTGAAAAATTATGGAATGGTAAAATTCGAACTCTAAATTCAAAAGAGGGTCTCGGATTTGGTACAGTCGGTCCAGTCGATGATTTTGAATTTTGCATGGTTGTTACTGGTGAATCAGAAGAGGATTGCCTCGATATAGAGGATGACTCTACTGATCAGCCAATAGAAGATGCTCCCCCAGAATTTGAGGAGGAAATTAAATCTACCGTTGATGAATTGAAAGAGATTAACCTCGGGACTGAAGAACAACCCTGACCTACATTTATAAGTTCTCTACTTAATGACGAAGAATCTGCATAATTGATCAAACAATTAACAGAATTCAAAGATTGTTTTGCATGGAGCTACGATGAAATGTCAGGACTATCAGCAAAGGTTGCAGTCCATAAACTTGGGGTGGACAAGATTATAACCCCACTAAAACAAGCTCCCAGGAGAATGCGCCTCGAGATAGAACAACAAGTCATTGCCGAGGTGAAGAAATTAATATACGCCAATTTTTCAAAGAAGAACAATACCCTACGTGGTTAGCCAACATTGTACCTATTAAGAAGAAAAATGTCAGGATTTAGGTACTAACTCAAAAATGAGAATTGAATGTAGGTGTCAATCCCGAGAAGAGAGTCAAAATTTAGGTGTCGACCTTGAAATGCGAGAATTGAAATGTAAGTATCAATTCTGAGAAAAAGAGTCGAAATTTAGGTATCGACCTCAAAATGTGAGAATTGAAATGTAGGTATAAATTTCGAGAAGAGAGTCAAAACTTAGGCATTGACCTCGAAATGTGAGAATTGAAATGTAGGTATCAATTCCGAGAAGAGAGTTGAAATTTAGGTATCAACCTCAAAATGATGAATCGGGATTTAGGTACTAATCCGAAGATGTAAGAATTGAAATTTAGTATCAATTCTGAGAAGAGAGTCAAAATTTAGGTATTGACCTCAAAATGATGAGAATCATAACTTAGGTACTGATTCAAAGATGTAAGAATTGAATTTAGGTATCAATTCCGAGAAGAGAGTCAAAATTTAGGTATCAACCACGAAATGTGAGAATAGAAATGTAGGTATCAATTTAAGAAGAGATAGTCGTGATATAGGTACCGACCTCGAAAGATGAGAATCAAAATTTAGGTAATGATTCAAAAATATAAAAATTGAAATTTAGGTATCAATTCCAAGGAGAGTCGAAGTTTAGGTATCAACCTAGAAATGTGAGAATTGAAATGTAGGTATCAATTCAAGAAGCGATAGTCAGGATTTAGGTACCAACCTCGAAAGATGAAAATCAGAATTTAGGTACTGATTTGAAAATGTAAGAATTGAAATTTAGGTATCGATTCTGAGAAGAGAGTCAAAATTTAGGTATCGACCTCAAAATGTGAGAATTGAAATGTAGGTATCAATTCAAGAAGAGATAGTCAGAATTTAGGTACCGACCTCGAAAGATGAGAATCAAAATTTAGATACTGATTCAATAATGTAAGAATTGAAATTTAGGTATCGACCTCGAAAGATGAGAATCAAAATTTAGGTATTGATTCAAAAATGTAAGAATTGAAATTTAGGTATCAATTTCAAGGAGAGAGTTGAAATTTAGGTATCGACCTTAAAATGTGAGAATTGAAATGTAGGTATCAATTCAAGAAGAGATAGTCGGGATTTAGGTACTGACCTCAAAACATGAGAATCAGAATTTAGGTGTTGATTTGAAGATGTAAGAATTGAAATTTAGGTATCAATTCCAAGGAGCGAGCCAAAATTTAGGTATCAACCTCGAAATGTGAGAATTAAAATGTAGGTTTCAAGTTAAGAAGAGATAGTTGGGATTTAGGTACCGACCTCAAAAGATGAGAATAAGAATTTATGTACTGATTCAAAGGTGTAAGGATTGAAATTTACAAAGAGCTTGTGGTGTTGAAATTGCAAATGTGTATCATATGGAAAGGTTGATTTTGAAGAAGATTTGTAGAGCTTTGTGGGGTTTTGTGCAGAATGCAAAATTCTGCGGGGATGTGAAGAGAGTTAAGGTAGATAAAGATAGTTGTGTTGCGCGCACAAGAGTAGGAAACTCCAAAAATGAGAGGATCCACTCAACAGATTTGTTTCATTTTCTTGTTGTTACTATCACATTTAATTTTTCAAAATATGTTTTTAAAGTTTTAATTTTAATTGGTTGAAAAAGAAATTTATTTTGTTGTTTATTTATTAGTGATTATTTTCTTTTTCATTTATATTTTATTTATTGTTAAAAATTTGTTGTTTCATTCTTTGTTCATTGAAATTTTGAACCAGCGCGTGCTTTGTGTCTTTCATCCTTCGTACAAAAAGGCAACTGACAGAAAGGCACTATTTGAGAGAAATTTTCATTAATTTGCTCGAACAAAGATGTCATAAATCGAACATAGGCTAACACCTCAAAAGGTACATTATGTAGTCCATGTCGAAATGCATTAAGAACATCTCATGCTGTGAATACATTGTAGACTGAATACATCAGATACATGTCATGTTGTTAAAAGAAATAAAGTGAACCCTCAGTGCTAGGTATGTTGAGCTCCTGATCAAGCAGACCTTCTAAGTCGTGCTCTAGGATAAGAGTTCCCTTTTCATGTACTTAGAGGTACAACCTTCTCACAGCTCGTATGGAAGTAACTCCTCCAATTCCGGGTCCTGCTGAAATCCATATGGCATTTTACTGTTATCCATAATTCGGAAAGTCACAGACACCCTACGGTGTCGTACTCATGGAATGCAATGTTTGGCAACTTCTGCACCGTTGCCTTTAAGAACAAGCACTAAACCGACTGGTAAAGAAATCTTCACAGAACCTCTGAATTCTCCAGGGCCGACGATATCGATTTCTTTCCCAAGTAAAATATTTCTTTTGCTCAGAAATGACACCGTGCAGAAAGGCCTCACAAAATCATGATGATCAATGTATGAGGGAATGCAATCACCCTCTTCATAGATATTGATAATGCAACTGTTGGGAATACATCTAGCAGGTAGAATGTTTCATTTGACCATCCTTTTGATCATGCATTTTATCATTGGCGGTAGCGGATCTACTACATCATGTTTGAGGATCCCAGGTGGATTCCTCTATCTGTCATTTGTGAAGTTATAACAACAACCACACTAGATGGTGATTCTTCCCTTCCCTCTCATCCATTTCTTTGGCTCGGAATATGTCCTTTCCATGAGAAGGCCCGCTCGACCTCTATCTCTTAAATTAAAGATACAGTCCAGAATGCTTCTTTCATCAGTCTGAGAGAAAACCCTAGTATATAGCTCCGGGCCTTCCAATATATTGACGAACTTTCCCTGAACTTCTTCATAATACTCGAATTCTCTTTTATTTACTTTGCTTATCTTGTATTATTATACCATACCAGGGGTTGGTCGCTGTCGCGAGCGTTCCTTCCTTCGAGCATCGGCTGGAACCCAAACTGGTGCTGGCCGATCTCAAGCATGAGGCTCGGCCTCTAACGGGATGTAGGACCTTGGGCTCTA
>NEWO01000476.1:383997-396178 GCA_003013225.1 Phalaenopsis aphrodite
AACGATGGAAGAAACTCAAGATGAGTCACCCGTAGGACTGTTGGACCTTAGGATTGACCCTGGGTGTTGGTCTGGAGCTAAGGCACTCACTACACTCATCTACACTCACAATCACTCACAGCCATAAACTCAAATTTCTAGCCTAGGTCCCTTGATCTTTTCAGGATACTCATGTAGATTGTCCCCTAAACCTACCAGCTCTAGGGCTATGGGTTGACTAAGACCAGCACATAGAGGACCCAAAATGGGATTTCCTTTGGGCCATGGCTCATTTAGGGTGATTAGTTTCCCAATCCAATTAAAAATACCCATCTTGGCCTTTTGCCCCCTCAAATACCCCTAAATTACCAAAATGCCCCTCCATAGCCCAAAATTCCAAAAAATTCCTAGAAAATCTCTATAAATCCCAAATATTCACAATTTCTTTTTTATCAACTACCACATGACCCAATTTGGCCAATTTGACCATTTTAACCAAAACCCCCAAATTTGCCTTTAAGGGCCCAAATGTCCCCAAATTCAACTCAAATGTCCATCAATTTGATCTCAATTGACCCCAATCCCAATCCTAAACTCAAACTAACTTTTAAAATGACCAAGCTAAACCAAATTAAAGCTTAATCAACCCATGATTTGAGCCTAATTTTTGGTATAGGTTAAACCCACCCCCAATTTTGGTCACATGACCTAATCCCACCAAATTGAACTCATAGCTTAGTCAATTGGCCCCAATTAATGTTGAAAGTCTTTATAAAAATTCTAAACACTAAATTAAACTATCAATTGGCCTTGGTGAAGCCTCAAATCCATTTGATTTTGGCCTAAATCTGAAATTCACAAATTTAGCCTTAAATTGGCTAAGTCCCCAAACTTCACCCAATTGATTGCCTTAACCCCCAAATTGGCATCTAATTCATGTTGAAAACTCTTCATAGGGTCCCTATTGACCATTTAAAAAAATCAATTTGGACTTAGCCCAGGGCTAACCCAAGCTAGACGCAAGCTTGGCCCAACATAACCAAATTGATTAAAATTCAAAATTCCCTCAATTTGACCCTTCAATTGAGCTCAAAATCACTTCCATCCTTCACCAAAGTTGTTCATTATGATATTCTACACCAAATAAAACGTTTACTTGGGCCAATATACATGGCTATCCTAGAACAAACCCAAGATTTGGTCATTTGCACCAACTTGGACCCATGCACTAAATGCTAACCACCCTAAAGCAACCAAATTAACTCCACGCTAGCCATTAGTTGACCCCTAAGGCTGAGCCAAAACACCTCTAACCACCTAACTTAAGTCATGGACCAAAGGTCCCACAAAGTAAAGGATCTTATTTCCAAAAATACACATGCATAAGATATATTTACCAAATCAAAACACATTTGCATTAAATTGTTGTGATGGATTCCTCTAGATGCCCTGTGCACCTAGGCACCTCCTCCTATCCTGCCGGTCATCCTAGTGGCCAAGAAAGCTCAAAATCAAGAGCCACCCCCATGGGAATTCACCCAAATCAATCCTAGAGGCCAAAACAGCCAAATTGAGTTGTAGAGCTCCTCTGCCCTCCACCTAAGCACCACAATGCACCCAAACTTGTGCACAGAGAGCCACCCTATGGCCATTTTTATAAAAACTCACCTCCACGACCATGGGAGGTGTGCTAAAAATTTCTTAGAGAGACCTACCCAAATTGACCATAGAACTTCCCTAAGATCCCCTCAGTGCATCCCAACTACTTTCTTTCACCAATTTCCACTACCGGAGTTCAATTTTGAGCTCGAAACCTTGCCGAAAACCATGACAAAGATCATTACATCTCCACACTCCACCAAACTCAAATTAACTCTACCAACAGCTTCATAATAGTTGAAGAAGCCAAAGCCCCATAAAATCTCCCTTCCACAGAGCCTCTACCATAGCTCTAGAAGAACACCCAAATCTGATCGTGGTCGAATTCCTACTTAGGTTTCACACCATAGCAAGAGGCTTAATCCCCAACCTGTTTGGACCCTAATGAACGTGCCAAGACCCTTTTATTGAAGCTTCACTTCTCAGAGCAAAGCTATAAAACTTCTCTCCCTCCCAATCCTATTTTGATTCTACATTTGATTAGGCTTAATTTAATTGCATGATTACCATATGGATGTGTTCTTTTCACTTAGACGAGTCCATAGGATCAAACCCAAAGTGATTTGGTTGAGTCTAGGCTGAGATCTTAGGATTTTAGTGTGGACGGTCATGAGATCATTATATCGGGGACGATGATGGGGAGTCATTTGATCAAGCGTGTATCGAATGGACGGAGGAGATCAAGTCGAACAGCGATTTGAAACATAAACCGCAGGCCGAGTCAGTAGCTACGTGGATGGCTGTGTCCAACCAGAGCGCGCCACTCATGCCTTCGGAACTGCCTAGGATCTAATCATCACGCGCTATTTAAATAGATAAATAGGGATTTTTTCTATTTATTTAATTACCCCTAACTTCAAAAATTCATAACTTTGTATAGAAAAATCATAAAAATAAAATAAAAATACCCTCTTGCTCAGTGAACAGAGGAGAACAATGTGGAATAAATTTCAAGTCCGTTTGATGTCTTAATTAATTAAACATTATTTTGAATCATTTGATTCTCCATGCATATTGACACATCACCTTAGCTTGAAATTTTGGCATGTTTTAGCCTTTGCCAAGGGAAACATCCTCTGATTTTTCCAAAGTCAGAGGAGGTTCCTAGATAGAGATCCATATTTTTCAAGTTTTTGCACATTATTTCCTTAAAATAATCATGGAAATTAGCATGTTAATTAAAAAATTCTAAGAAAATTTTGGAAGGTCCACCATGACCAGAGAAGCTTTTGGAAATAATTTCATGGGTCAAGTCATTTAAATTGTACTTAATTTTTATGAACACTAAATCATTAAGATAATTAATTTTAGAAAATATAAACATTTAAATGACTTGACTTTTTATATCCACTGTGGTTCCTAATCCAGAGAACTCATCTTAAAATTTTTAAAATATTTTGAGTTCATTTGATAACTTAAGTTGATTTTTAAAGATAAACATTACTTTGGGCATCTAAATGATTTTTAAAAATCAGGATACAACTTAAAAAGTTATGAAACTTATTTTGTTGAGTTCTCTGTGATTAGGGGTATTTTCTAAAAAAAATATTTTTAAAATAAAAACTTGATTTTTAACCTTTTTTAAATATTTAAAATTATTAAATTCATAAAAATCACAAAAAAAAAATAAAACTAATGGAAATATTCTAAATTTTTTTCTAAGTACTTAGAAACATTGAGGATTTTTTTCATGATTCTCTAAATAAAGATATGGTATTTTGAAGCTTAAAATAATTTTTAAAGGCTAAAAAAATGGATTTCCACAAAAATAATTCCAATAAATCAAATAAAATTCAAAAAAATATAAAATCTTCTTATCTGAGTTCTCTGACCTCAGGGAGACTTTTCAAAAATACAAAACTTAATTTTCTCTGTTTAAAATATTTTATATTTAATAAATACCCCAGAAAAAATAATTCTTAAAATTCAAATAAAATTCAAAAAAATCATGAAATTTGGTTCAAAGGTTTCTCTGGTCTAGTTCTACCTCTAGTAAAAATTTTAAGGGATTAAGAGTCACCTTGGTCGAGTTAGGATATTTCTTTGAAAAATCCTATTTTTGCATGAAAATAATTCTATAAATTAAATGAAATTTTGAAAAATCACATTTTCTCCTCTGATGTCTTAATTTTCCCATGAATAAGGTAAGATAAAATTTCCAAAGTCCTTTGAACTGAATTTGACAAATTATGAAGTGATAGAGCCTTAAAGGCAAATGTGTAATTTTGGAAAATTATCCTTAATTAACATTTAGGCCTAATTTAGGAGAGGAAATGGGTAAGCTCTGATCTTAGTAAATTTATTTGATGGAGGTTAATTGGTAGAAACCAACCTTACTTTCCTAATTAAGCTGATAAATTTCTAAATTATTAAAAGTTAGAAGTTTATTAAAATAAAATGAATCTATGACTTACGGGTATGACTTTTGAAGTCAATAATTAATCAATTTAATAAAATTCAAATTATGAATCATAACCACCTAAAGCCTAATCTCTTCAAAACTAATTAAGACACTCACCTAGGTCTTAAGGGCTTAGTAGTGACTTAGGCTAATTCAAGTTTCATTTAAATGAGGGTTAGAAAAGTAAATATCATTGAAAATTAGAATACCTTTCAAACACTACAAGCCCTTAAAATTTGGCTAAGTGTTCCAACAACACTAACTTGCCTCTTTAATGGTCTTCACCCACATAATTCTTAAATTGAATTACAAGTGATAATTAATCTATTCTTAGGGATAATTGAGACATCAATGTTCACTGAGCATTAAAGGTATTTACAGGATGATTTATTAAACAACATAATAAGTTTAAAAGAACTCAAAATTTTCCACCAGGCAGCGAGAGAGTAGCACGGACCTGCTTCTTTCTCTAGATCTGTTGGATATCTTTAAGATCTACTAAACTTAATATGTTTTTCTTGACAAAATCATCCTTAATTAAATTCCTAGGGACCCACCAAGATATCACATAGGGTTAGAAAAACTACCAAAATCTTACTTTTTGTCTCTATATAAACTGCATTAACATGCATTTTGAGTTTCAGGTGGTGGAACGAGAAGACTCGCCAGGTACGCCTTTACAATTTTCAGCAATGTCTTTCTTGTATCTTCATGTTGTGCTTTTATACCTGCAAACTTGCATGTCACCTTCCATGAAACTAAAACTATCAGGATAAGTAGAACCAAAATCAAAACAAAAATCAATCAAGATAAAATTCACTCCCACAACATTCAAAATATAAAACAACTCAAAATTTAATCACAAACATCACACAGAACTACAATTACAACTAAATCAAGATGTCTCTATCGGATGATAGAGAATTCCTCAGAGGAGGTAACCTAAGGTTGCTAACGAGGCTTCCCATGGTCTAAATAAAATTATGGAACTCATTAAGTTGAGTTTAGTAAGTTCATTTGGACTAAGTGAATCCAATAGAAAATAGTGGTGCCAGAATGAGGGAACCGTGGGATTCTAACTGGTGTCGCTCTAATCAACATTAGTATGCCCCTATAAAATTTAAAGAACTTCAACCATAGGAACACTTATTTGACATTATAACTTGACACACTAGAAAACTCAAACTCGTCACGGCAAGAGCTTGGAACTAGCATGGTGGGCAGCGCGACCATCTTCAACAGCAAAACCTGTCTTCTCCAGCTAAAACAATCTTCCTTTCTTAGACTTAAACAACAAAGCCATAAAACTTTGAGGTTGCTTGCTTATGCAACGTAAATCCTTAACTTATCTTTAAGCCTTTCTATAGCCGTACTATACAATATAAGCCCTAACTCGTCTTAGGATTCCGAGGTTGTCTTTTGTCATGACCTAAACTCTCACATCTTATAGGCTATTTGTTTGATAGTTTCACATGAATGTAAGCCCTAACTAATAAAATAGGCAGGACGAAACACCTAAATATTTCTCCTCAAAATTGAAGCCAAACATTAGGGTAGCATAGGAATTCACCGAGGTTCCCCTCTGGTTCCAAGACATCCCCTAGTTTTTCCTCCTTTAGACTCTACAACAAAATGTTCCAAATTTAAACCAATCCCCTTTCACACCTCTACGTCTGATCTCATTGAAAAGTCTTATTCTTTTGAAACTCCTTGAAGATAATATTTCTTGATTTTTATCGAGAGTCTTCTTAGGTGACTTTGGACATTTAAGATGTAATTAACTATAGGGGCTTACCCTTATAGGAAGCATGTCCGAACCTAGCTTAAAATAAGCCCTATTTAATCCTTTATATTAAATAAGGGAACTTGTCGGTAAATAAAAAGGTTTCGCAGACCATACATATGGCATTCTTTTTTTAGTTTATTTGATCGAGCCTCATCCTCAAGTCATGTGTTTATCCTTCGAGATAGATACAGGGTTTTAGGTAAAGTTCTCTTTCATTTAAACTATGAAAAATATGAGGTCAATTTGATTTCATATTTTTCTAAAACTAAATATATATGTAAATTAAAACGTTCTTCAGAAGCGGGCGAAGGGATTTTGGTTCCAGTGACTGACAGCTTCTTTTGGGCAACTCCCCTCCAACCTAAAAATAGCGCCGAGAAATCGTTGAAGACCCAACTGAAGGATTGGTTGTTCTGTTGTTAGTATTTGAAATTGGAGCAAGTTCAAAGACTGCACCGTTAACCCAAACCCAAAGGAGAAACCACAGCCAGAAGGTTCAGAAGGCTACTAAAGCCCAGATTTCTAAGGAAGTACCTGTTGATGAAGTTTCTCATCAAGAGGAGTTAGGATTACTCAAGACCTATCCAATTCTAAAAGGGAGTAGGTTCCATCCCTTAATGGATACTAATGGATACAAAAGTATCCAAAAGATCGCTGCTACTTTACTGTCACCTCATGGACATGGTAGGGAGGGGAAGAAGCCTGCTCCTATCACCTAAGTCAGTTCAGCTTTTCAGAGACTAGCTGCCAAAGAAGGTTGTTCAGTTGGCAAGTTACTCAAACGAGTGGGATGTGCAGTATCCCCTCGCATGAAGAAAGAATTTTTAAGGGACTTCAGAACTATCATATGATCTCAGAAATCAAATGAAGCTTTGCCTGCTCGCATTTTCGTCTAGTTCTACTTGGGAAGCAGAGTTGATATCACCATTGTTGCTACCGATTCTACCGTCACTAGACTCGTAGGACGTCAACCACTTAAGTCATGTCCGGGTCTGAGAATTCTACCAATTACCAGCCATAAAAAGGTTCTTAAAGTTCCAAAGGGAAAGAGGAAGAGGTTACCCATTATTGTATCTGATCTGCACCATGGGGAGCATACTTCTCTTCGACATGCCGACGTTACTGATGAGACTGTCCGTCTCAAGAAAATTAACCCCAATCTTTGCCCAATTGACCTTAATCTTGGCTAATTTAAATTTAAAATCAAAATTTAGTATCCACAATCCTGATCTAAACATATTTTAAGCCTGATTTGATCCAATTGAAAGCCCAATTTGGAGACATTTGAAGCCCAAATGTCTCCAAATTAACCCCAATCTTGGCCCAATTGACCACAATCTTGCCTAATTTAAATTACAAATCAAAATTTAATATCACCAATCTTGATCTAAACATAATTCAAGCCTAATTTGGTCCAATTGCATGCCCAATTTCATTCAAATCTACAAGGCCCAATTTTGACTACATGCCTAAATCCACTAATTTGGCCTATCAATTAAACTCAAAACCATTTGAAATTTTGTCAAATCCTTCATGAAATTCTCCTACACCGAACTCAACACTCAATTATCCCAAATTTTAGCCCAAACTTAACTTCCATTTTAAAAGCTCAAGCCCATCACATCTAATTCCAAAGGCCCAAGTCCAAAGCCCATATGACAACCCTTCCCTTCATCGTCCATAAAATCAAATATCACCTCCTAAGTTTTAATTTTAAAATCAAATCAATCCAAATCAAGCATATGCCAAACCACTAAAATGTCTTATAGATTCAAAAATCCCTTCTCATGAAAATTAGCCAAGCCACATGCAAGCCATGAAACCACTCCAATCCATAGAAAAGCCATGAGAGCCTTGCCACCTCATCAAATTATTAATGGCAAGAGGCCAAGCCACTTTCAAGCCTACTTAAAAAGGTTTTAAACCCTCCCATGAATAACTCTAACCCATGTTTAGCCAAATTTATTTGTGTGAAGACTTATCCCCAATGATTAAGCTGAACCAAATGATCTTCTCTTCAGCCCAAACCTTTCTTGAGGGGTGAACCCAACCCAAAACCATGATTTTACCTAAAATGGCCTTTTCCCCATACTATTTCAATCCCATACCTTTGCACATGGCCAACCCCAATTGAACTCACCAAGACGAAGCCGAGACCTCCCTGAGTCAGATGGTGGCTTGAGCTTAGTCGACCGACCACCTAGGCTACCGGAAAAGCCATGACCAAATGCTCCCCCATGGTTAAAACTCAAAATTAAACCTATTCAATCGGTCTCATCCCAATTAGATTTTTGCACCTTGCTAGCATCCACATAGGCAACCCAGGGCACCCACCAATTGTCCTTGGTGGCCTCTTCTTCCCCCTCTATTTAAACCCACCCTCCATGGCCAAAGAGGGAGAGCTTGAAATTCCTTGAGGAAACTCTGCCAAATTTCTTCTAGAGCTTCCTTGAGACCTCTTGAGCTTAACACAACCAACCTTAACCACTCAAATCCACTGCTCGAGCTCAATTTGGGAGCTCAAAGTTCAAGGCCGAAACAGGCCAAAATTACTTGCACCCACACCATCCCCATAGTGAGAGAGGAAGATTCCCCATAGAAGCCCCTTAACCAAAGTACCCTAAGGTGGACTTTGATCAACCCCTAACTCAGCCTTGGTTGAATTCATATTTAGGCATTTCACCACAACTAGAGGCTCCATCCTAGGCTCTTGGGACCCTCATGAAGCTTCCACAAACATCCAATCGAAGTTTCCCCTCTTGGACCATGGTATTTGAAACTTAACCCTATACTAAGCTTCATTTTATTCTCCATGTGCATAGAGTTGATTTAAGGGTTGATTAACCATATGGATATGTTCTCCTAGTCAAGACGAGTTTATAAGAACAAATCACATTTGATTTGGTTGAGTATCGAGCGAGATATTAAGCCTAGAAGATGGATGGTTTGTGGGTTGGCTCTATTGAGGATGATGACTGAACACCATTGGATCGCACGGGTATCGCACAGACGGCTCTGATCTCGTCGAATGGGGAGATGGAAAGGAACCGCGGTACGCGTGGCTGCTAGCTTCAAACTGGAGTGTGTCGCGTGTAACGTGCGACGCATACGACGATTGCATGGCACTGACTGGTTGAAGTAGAAAAATAAGATATTTTCTTATTTATTAATTGCCCAAAACTTCAAAAATCCATAACTTTGTGTTGAATGACCATAAAAATAAAATAAAAATTCCCTATTACTCAGTGAAGAGAGGAGAACAATGTGGAAATACTTTCATGTTTATTTAATGCATGTATTATTTTTAATTAATTAAATAGTATTTTCCTTAATTTGAGTCTCCATTTGCATAGACATTTCACCATGACTTGATCTTTGGGGCTCTGATTCTATCTGTTATTAAAATTCTTTTTCTGTTTTTTTTTTCAAGGTTAGAGGAGATATCTAGGCATAGATATCTAATTTTCAAGTTAATGGTCCCTATTTTGGTATAAATAATATAATAATTAAAATACCCATCAGAAAAATACAAAACTTATTTTGGTAGGTTCATTGTGGTTAGAGGATCCTAAGAAAAATATAAACTTGATTTAACTCATTGAAAATAATCCTAATTGTCACTAACCCTAAAAATGAAAAGAAATGAATTTATAGTAAACGTAAATGTAAATAGAAAATAAATCATTTTCATTTGTAACTTAATGTTAGAGGAACTCCCCATAAAAATTTCAAGTCAATTGGAGTTAATTTGACCACTTATTTGGATTAATTAAGTTAAATGACATTTTTGTTATAAAAAAATTATAACAATTAAAATACAACTAAAAAATTACCAAATTGGTTTTGGGAGCTCCTTATGATCAGAGAAACCAAGGAAATATTAAATTTGAATTAAAATAAATTATTCATTTTAAAGTTATTTTGGAGCATTTAAATAATTAAAAATTAATTAAAAATCATAAAAACTGTAAAATTATAAAAACATTTTAAAATGTCACATTTGGTTTCCTAATTGCGTGGGACCAATTAAAATTTTTTTTCTAATTTTGCTAAGTCAAGATATTAATTTTAAAGGCTTAAAAATGGATTTTCTCTAATTTTTCACTAAAATAATTATAATAATTAAAATATAAATAAAAAAATATGAAATATGTTTCTTTGAGTTTCCTAGGCTTAGAGATATTTAATAAAAATTTAAAACTTAAGTTTCCACTTAAATATTATTTTATATTCAATTAATACTCAAAACAAACAAATAATTTTAACAATTAATTTAAACCTCGAAAAAATCATGAAAAATGATCCAAGTGGACCTCTGACCTAGGTGAACCTCTAATAATTTTATTAAGGATAGATGTTTCATTTTGGTTGAGTTATTAAATTTTTATTGAAAATCCCTATTTTTGCATTAAAAATAATTATAAAATTAAATAAATTCAGAAAAATCACATTTTCTTCTATGATTTTTTAATTAAACCATGAGAGAGGTAACATAAAATTTTCAAGTCATTTGAGTCTAATTTAATGAATTAAGGGGTGTTAAGGCCTTAAGGGCAAAAGTGTTATTTTGGAATTTAGAGTTTCATTAATATTTAGGCCTAATCAAGAGGGTTAATAGGTAGTAAATGATCTTAAAATAACACATCTTGATGATTGAAACATAGAAATGGATAAGTGGTAGAAACCAACCTCACTTTAAATTCATAAAGGATAAATTTATAATTTTTCAAATTAATGAAATTTGGAAGAATTTTTAAATAAGAGGATATTAAGGTGAGGGGTTTGATTTGGAAGATCATAATTCACTGATTTTTGAACCCTAGGTAATGGTTTTAGTATAATTTATAATTCATGATTGAGAGCACAAATACTCAAAACAACTTTTTCTAAAATTGCAAACCTGCCCATTAAATCTTAAGGGCATAGTAGTGAACTAAGCTTAATCAAAATTTTGTCTAATGAGGTTTAGAGAACAAGTCCTAATTAATTTGAAATCTTCAAAACACCACAAGCCCATGCTATAATTAATCATATTAACTAAATTCCTTAATTAAGTTAAGTCGCCCCCAAGGGTCTTTACCCATTTAATTCATAAGTGAGATACTAAGTGATAATTACTCCACTAAGGGATAATCAAAACATCAAGTTCATAAAGGAAAAAAGGTATTAATTGGATGAACTATATAGCAAATATGATAAAACTAAAATGAACTCAAGTTAAATCCAATAATCATGAATTATCTAAGGCATTACCCAAAACTTCTTCATGATCCTTTAGAAATCTTGAAGGAAATGTGAGCTTATTATAATTTGCTTAATGAAATTATCCTTAAAATTTAAATACACCAAGATATGACATAGGATTTAGTAGGCAAACTTTAAATTTGTACTTCCTACCCCTTTCTACAAGCATGCCTTAATTTCTGCAAAATTACACATATATATCCCTTGTAAGTACTAAAGTTTTAGATGGATGAATGAGAAGACTCGCCAGGTACATTTTTACAGTTTACAGTACTTTCTTTTCTTGTACTTTGTACACTGTACTTTTATGCTTATGAACTTTTATGCTAAACAATGATGTCACCCTGCATGGAATCTAAAATTTTTAGGATAGCCACATAACTAAAACTAAAACCAAAACTAAAATCAATCAAGATAAAATTCACCCCCACAAAATTCAAAATATAAGACAACTCAAAATTTATTCACAAACATAAGAAAAATAATTGCAACTAAATTAAGACATCTCTATCAGATGATCAGGAATTTCTTGGAGGAGATAACCTACGGTGCTAACGAGACTTCTCATGGTCTAAATGAAACTACGGAATTCATTAAGTTGAGTTTAGTAAATTCTTTTAGACTAAGTGAATAAGATAAAAAATAGTGGTTTCGGAACGAGGGAAAAGTAGGATATTAACCAGTGTCACTCTAATCAAATTTAATAAGCCCCATAATATTTAAAAGAACCATAACCATAGGGGCATCTTATTTGACATCATAACGTGACACATTAGAAAACTTAAACTCGCCACGATGAGGAGCTTGGAGTTAGCATCGTGGGCAGTACGGCCATCTTCAATAGCAAAACATGTATTCACCAACTAAACCATTCTTTAGAATTAAAAAAATAAATCCATTGGAATTTGAGGTCATTTGCTTATGCAAACATAAATCGTCAACTTATCATTAGACCTTTGAATAGGTCAGCTATACAATTAAGCCCTAACCTGCTTTAGGATTCTGAGGTTTTCGTCAGCCACAGCCTAAATCCTCATATCTTTCAGGCAATTTGTGTGATTGTTTCACATGAATATAAGTCCTAATTAATAAAATTTACACGATGAACACTT